>QVOB01019732.1:0-25305 GCA_014839585.1 Pseudomyrmex concolor | reverse complement strand
TATATGTGGCGTGTAACAGGTTCTCAAGTCGGGATTCAATTACATACTTTTCATGTTTACTTCACATCAAGCTCGAGCTTACATGTTATGCCAATGTTCA
This sequence comes from Pseudomyrmex concolor, assembly GCA_014839585.1. NCBI lineage: Eukaryota > Metazoa > Arthropoda > Insecta > Hymenoptera > Formicidae > Pseudomyrmex > Pseudomyrmex concolor. The sequence continues at coordinate 25,205 of QVOB01019732.1, read as the reverse complement.
ACGAACGCGTATACAAGTGTAACCAGTATACACAATCGAAGCTATTATTTGATGAGAAACTGTTCGCAACTGTTTGCTATTAAATTTGAAGAGAGACTTTCGATATACTTTAAAGTAACTAAATTAAGAGATACTTCATCTTGTCCCGAAGCACATGTCTCATCTTGTTTATCTTCTTTTCGTGAATATAGCGCTTATACTATATTTTTCCTGAAAATAGTTTTCGAGCTGGAATCGCGCCAGTGTCACATCGACGCTCCGCGGACATCCCAGTTCACCCTCCCTCCATCAGAGTTTAAGAGCAGCTTGATACTATCATTGTATTAAACTTTGATTAAGTGACTTTGATAAGAACCGAAATGTTCACAAAACGTTGGCATAAAAAAAAATGACATCAACGCGCCGCTCCAACCCGAAACCAACTTTCAGAAATTTTTATACGTAACTAAAACTCGGAATGAGGACCGGGTATCCGCCTGACTTCCCGCATTCCCGCTGCGGGTAGAATCGCGCGGTTCTGAGAACACCCGCATGACATGAGAGGTTATCCGCATTAAACGGGCACCCTCAGAATCGGTCCCATTTGCGCGCAACAGGAATAACGGGCAATCGGGTATTCGAATTTCAATTTCTACTTACAATATATCGCGCGAAAGCATCAAATTAAACATTACTTTTTTTAATCATTATTTAAATATCTCTCGTACAATTTGGCATAATGATTGTTTTTTAAACTCGCAACGTGGCGCGAAGAAAACGCGTAATTTTTTTTTGCTCGTCCGCTGTAATAAAAACAAAAAGTATGAACAGAGTTATCGATTTTGGGGAAGAGCATTCGCGAGTGTTTCCTTGTGAGTGTATTTGACGATGTTTCAGGAGAAAGTTTAGCCGAGTTACATCATAGTGGTGCACGGGTGGCTCGAGCGAGCGCCGCTAGTTCGCCGCTATTCTTCCTAGCCGCCGTTTTGGCTCGGTCGGGTCAGGTGCTCAGATGAAGGCTCAACGGGGAAGTTCCTCAAGTTCTACGAAAGCCTCAAGTCGAAGATGGGCACCGTGACGATGACAAAGAGATAGTGTTCTATTAATGTCCGAACGTTACTATCACTTGGACTGTTACATCGCACGGACTTTTGTATCATCATGACACAAATGGACACAAGAATCGAAGAAAAAGTAGGAGAAAAGAGAGAGAATGTGTGTGTGTGAAAGAGAGAGAGAGAGAGAGTGTGTGTGTGTGTGTGTGTGTGTGTTACCATATGGCGTTGACATAAGAGATAGTAAGTGAAATAGTAAGCAGAACGGAGACGGTTGGCTGCGTTGTCTTGGAACGTTATTCTAAAGGCGATATAGTCTGTTCGGCACTCGAAAACGTACGCGCATTTATATCGCAAGAAAATATATATCTTTGTCGATTTTCAGAGCGGTTTTATTCAACTAAATAGTAGAACTAAATAGTTTTCTTTAAAAAGTGAGTTTACTTAAACGCTCGAACGATTTTGTATAACGCGATTTTCGTGAGATGCGCGCGTACCGACTAAACAATTTAGTCACTAAATTATTGCGAGTGAGAAAACTGTTTTCTCCTCTCAGAGAGAGAAAGAGAAAGATACACTTTGTTGATACGTTTGTTCGCGCGCGCGCGAATTATACGATGTATTTATTATCTCGTCGAGTTAACGTAACGCGGATCGCTCTCGCGACTAGACATGACCAAAGCTATAGTAGAATCATAAATCTGTGTATCGACTAACCAATAACCGGTAAACAATAAAAATTCTGGGCGTGAACTGCGCTATTGGAGTGGCTGATATCGCGTATCACTGTGGCTGTGATAATCGAGACAAATTGCGCTGTTCGATTCGGCCTCCATCCATCACCATTCGTAACCCATTATATTTCAAAATTCTCCGCGTTCATCGAAGTATTTAGATATACATATATGTATACAGAAATCCGAGCGGCGGCGTGATAATTCACACGCTGACTCGCAATTTTTTTAATTAACAATATCAAGTAGCGAGCTTTCATTATACATATATATATTGATGTTTGGTTTATACAATCACGTGATTGATATACGCTTCTCTCTCTTTATTTATGTATAGCCGAGAGCTTAGCCGAGTGTAAAATCTATTTGGTTACTGATTAATCGAAGGTTGTATATTGCATATTGATAAGGAGATATTGTCAAATATTTTGGGATTACTTTAATCGCTCTAATTAGCGATTAATTACAATATTAATATATCAACGTAAACACACAACACAAATACACGACTCAACACGCGCACACACGCACACACAGAGATGTGTATACATGTTATATAAGCTGTTATTTAATGTTACATTAAGCTGTATAATAATTTTTAACAAAAAATACAAAAAAGAGAAAATGGAAAAGATAAGAAATAAATCAAGTGACTGTGAGCTCGAATGTGACTTCTTATTATTGTTGTTATTTATTCTTGATAAAAGATAGTGAGGTACGTACGTTTAACGCGCACAAGATTGTTTGTCGAGTTACATTTACGCCCTTCTTTAGTCGGTAAAATTATAATTTAACTTTTGCTTTTTTTTTCCCTCCAAATGTGTGTACGTGTGCGTTAGTCTTTCATGCAGCCAACCAAATCTCCATATCACAACAGAAAGAAAGATAGTAAATGACTAGATGAGAGAAAGAATCACTCGCTGTAATACAGAAATTTAAGCGAAATTTGAGCGACGATGATTTTTTCGTGAAGAGAAAAAGCGACATCACACGTAATATACGATATATGCATTTTATAAGAAACTTGTTTTATTATTTCTAACGACACTAACTTTAGTTGGAGACAGCTATTGGACGCGTGTATTTTTTGGAGATTCGTTTTTACGTGTTAGTCAACAGTAGTTTACTTTGAATGTCGCGCAGTTACATCGCGACACTTTGGAAACAGCTTTCAACGCGCAAAGCAACGCGCGTACATATACGCGTATATAGATTTTCTTTTTTTTTTAATTTTGCTTTTTGCATACACACCACTTCACTTCCCATATCAAAAACGATATGCACGCGTATACGTAGTGCGCGAATCTATCATGCTCCCTTTTATCACGTTTCACGTGTCGTGTGTATTTGATTTGATTGAACTGCACACTTGTTGTGTATTTGATTTGATTGAACTGTACAATTGTTATTGTGTTTTTACGCGGTGACTTATTGAAATTGGCAAAACATTGAGTATGATTCGTGCAGGTACACACGTAGCGCGCGTGTAGAGTTTCTCGCATATAAGAGCGGACCGAATCAAAATTTCTCATATGCGTTTTCTGATGAAACTGTTATTTTATTTTTAATCGTCTGTTTTTTGAAACGAGACGCTTTTCTTTCCCGCGAGAGAAAAAAACTCATTTGATTCGTGAACGTAGATAAAATAGCCGCGTGAAAGTTAAATGGTACAGAAGAATTCTCGCACTATTTTTGGATTTTCAAGGAAAAACCGTGAGTAAAAATAATTTCTAAAACACACACGTGTCCGCTTCTTATCGTTATCATCATCGTATCGATGATGTGTGAATTTTAAAACTTGACAGTGCTGTCGACAATTAAATCCGTGAGAGAACGGAAGAAAACATCAGACACACACAGCGCTCACGTTCTATAAAAGGTATGTATAACTCGGCACTTGTTTCATGTGTTCAGTTTTGACTAGCTTGTAACAAAGCGTTTGCGGTGTAACGTTTCGCACAAACGCGCAGCAGCTTTCACGCCCAGCTGCGGTTAAAGGACGAGCGCGACTGTAAAAAAACAAAAATCCGACTATACACGTTTTAATTCCAAATCTATTGTCGCATTTGTCTGTCCTCAACGGAACTTTTATATAACGTCCGAAAGTTATTAAAAACTCGGGCCGACAAGCCGCATTTCCGGTCTGTTGTGCGAGATCTATTTCCGGAAAACCGTGTTCTCCGGCTTTCACCGAGGACAAGCTGAAGACAAGCGAAGTTTTATTGTCACCCTTGCACAGCAAATGAAGTACGCTCTCGAGAATAGGGTGGGCGAATGCACGCAGGAAGTAGCTCAGGCGCATCGACAGATTGGACGTGGCTTCATCGATCTCTTCGTCGAGAAAACCTGCAGGAGGGAACCCCATTCATCCATGCGCAGTCACCGCCGACACCCGTAAACGAGATTCTTCATCGTGGGAAGAGAGGGAGAGAATGTTCGCAACTTCTCACGTTTTCGTTTCGACAACTCGAAACAACCGTGTCATTTAAACCCCTTCGTGAAATTCTACGCTACTCTCTTCTCACGGGAAAAAAAGAAGATCCCATCACGTTTTTCAACCGCAAAAACGAATTCGTTTAACATCCACTACCACGTACGATTCTAATTAATTCCGGGAACGACTTCTCGCGCGCGAAACGATCGCGCGCATATTTTAATAAAACTTAATAAAAGAGATAAGGCATTATAAGAAGGAAAAAAAGAACAAAGAATTATTACGATCATCCTTTCAGACTTTTTTTTTATCGAATAAATTACCTCTTTATATCCCCCGGCTGAGGTTTTGAAGCGTAGAACATGGATAACATTTGTAACTTCTCGCGTTCGCTTCGGGGAACGGTTCCACCATCTCCTACATGCTTCTGGATTTCTCAGCTGGCTTGTGTGCGCGGCCGGTCTAGCACGCCAGAGGAAAACACTCAATGCGCAATAGTGTCGTCGTCGCCACCACCGCCGCCGCTCGCGTAACTTGATTCTCGTGTATTTTTCATGCGGCACGTGTCTAGCATCGCACAAACCGTCGTCGTGCGAATAGTTTACAACGGTTTATACACATGGAAAATTCATACGTCGAAAAAAATTGTTGCAAATTTTTGTGGGATACAATTTTTCGGAATCTTCGGATATGTATTCTATGACGTAAGTCGACCGTGTTACAACTTACAAACGTTTCGTTTATTTATTTATTTTTTTTTTGTTTTGGTTTTACTGCAAAATCAGGAGAGAGAGACGAAGGCGATTAAACCATTTTCCCGACAATCATCAAAATTTTGCGCTCAAGCGAGAAGTGGGCGATTTGACATCATCCCGCTTCCGATCTATATAAGCTATGGGCAGACGTCTATCTAACTAGTTTCGGGATGATCGCGTGCCTGTCTATTCTCCAGGTTTCTAATCAAGTTTCGCACATTACACGCTCGAGTTTAGCGCATCAGCACGCACGAACTCGACGATCTTGTGAGAATGTGTATCTCCTTTATAGAACTAGCGTTTAGAAATTGTTGAAAATATGTATAATTACGCGTCGATATACGACGTGCGTATCATAATAAAGTTACAATTAGAGTATTACATATATTTTTAGATATTTTATATATTTAGATATTTAGATATTTAGATATTTTATATAAGCGTGCGAAATAGGATCGGAACACGGGGGAGATTTCCATTCTACGCGCTTGGAGCCGTTTAGCAATGAATGCGGGAAACATGCAACTTTACGAGGCGACGTTCGCGTCGGCGGCGGTGCGGAACAAAATTTATGGATCCCTCCGGTTCTTAAAGAATTGATGACAAAGAAGCATATTGCTCGCAAAATGCAATATCGAAGTTTTAAAGTCGAGACAGCGGCGTTACTTTCGCGTACAAATATAAAGAAAAAAATTAAAAAAAAAAAGACGCGTAACACGCACAACTGGAAAAAGTTATCGTTAATGTATAGGTATAGGTTCAAACTCGAATGATGAATTCGCGTGTAATAATAAAAAAAAAAAAACGATTAAGAAGTTATGAAATTGTCGCGAAAGAAATAATCTCGAGTACCTTGTGTGTGTATTTTTACCGCGAGGAAACCATGTTTTCCATGCACGAGTAGTCTATATGAGAGGAACAAAATAGCAAAGCGTGAAAAAGATGTCCTCATCAAGAACGCCGTTATTTCAGTCATGACGTGTGTGTGTGTGTATAAGCGTGTAACGCACACCAGAGAGAAAGAGAGAGAGAGGGTGGCTGACATTATATCGTAGAAAAGCCATTCTCGCGGGAGCTGGACGCAGCAAGATAGCGCGTCGGTGTCGGCGTTATAAATCGCCGCGATTTCATCCTGCTCGCGTTGTATATGTCCGAAATGGCATCTAAACGTGGTCGCGCCCACACCGATACCGTGCGTGTTGGCCACGTTTTCGGAGGTTTCTGCTCTCGACTGCTAGAGTGGAGAACTCGGAATTATTAAAGAGTGACGCGGTAAAGTGCGCGCCGATGTGACCCAATTAGGTTCGGCGCACGAGTTTTACAGGGCGCATCGCGGAAGGGAGAGATTTATAAGTGGAAATTTCGATCACGGTACGCGGGAGAGCGAAGATTGGACGAATATTCATTTAAAACCCCTTAAAATATCCGGCCGATATTCAGAAACGATGAGATTCGCGCGAGCGAAACGCGTATATGAAATAGCGTCGTAATATGCGATTTCAAACGTTGATAATTACCTTCTATTACCGGAACTTAAATATCGGAATCACGTATTATTATTAACGCACAATTTACAAGAAAGATATCTGCTTAAAATATTTAACAGAGAAATAGATAAAGAATTAAAAATGTTTGGAATTAAAATAACATTGATAATATAATTTGCCGAGATAATTTGAGAAAAGTAATAAACGTTGTTGACGTAATTCGTAAAAATACTTCGCTTGACTTTATTCACGCTAGATCAACTCTATAAATAAGATTGTCTTAAGCAACGTCAGCTCGCGATACGTCTCCGTTACTCGCGGTCAGTGGTCTTTGATTAATGGCAACTGACATTCGGTAGATAAGTCTTGCAGATGATATCACACTCGATGCGTGTGAGAAAGGAGTCGATATCTCATCGTCACCTACATACATGTACAACACAGTTACGTTTTACACGCTTGTATACATGTACGATCTCTGATCAATAATTTTTTCATATCAAAACATATCTAATAAATAAATTTACAAAAGTTATAAATTTGAAATATCATATCTGCGTACATGTGCGTGAAAATAATCGCGAGTTTTGTTTTGTTATTATATTCAATATTTATTTTAATATTACGTAATAGAGGTGTAAAGTATTTATTAAATTATTCATTTTAATACCGTATAATAAAAATCACCGTCGGAATAAATATATTTTTCTGTTGTGTATTTTTCATCGCAGATTGTGTGCGATTTGGCGTGCACACGATCTATCAATCATATCGGAGAGATGGCGGAGAGATACGGTGTGCTCGGTGTGTCCATATGTGAAAATGTGTTTACGCGACACGCATGAAATGCAACATTTGCTTATGTTCATTTATCACGCATCGTACGCAAATGATGAAATGCATGCAAAGTGTCTGTATAAAACACACCTGAAACGTTTAATTTGAGAACTCGATTCGATCATTTTCCCTTAAATTCGCGCGTGATTTTTCTGTGAATGAAAAAAATAAAAAAATAAAAAAATAAAAAAATAAATAAATGACAAACTATATTATTGACAAATTGTTCCTATATATGTTTATATGTAAAAACGCTAAACGTTCACACGCATTAGTCAGCTTGTCACATATATTCGATGTAAAACAACGTTTTTTTGAAGCGTTATTTATTACGCATACACATGTTTTAATTTTTCGAATATACGTTCATTCTGTTGCCGCACTTTATCAATTGCAGTGTACATGGCGCGGTTCGCCGATGTGTGGCGCAACATTATTAATTCGTTTTCCAATTAAAGTGTCACGGTTGTTAAAAGAAACATATACACGAGTCAACGAAGGATGAGAAAGTGGTCGCGGATATTTGCGGCAATATTTTGCTCCCGGGCGCAAGTTCGGCAGACAACGACGATGTTTGTCATACACACAGAATGTATACACAGGACTAAAGGGAAAACGACGCGCAGAAGTACAATAGAGAGCGAAACGTCTCGAGTAGAGAGAGATGCGATCGCGAGACTTTCCGCAAGTGGTTTCGAAATATATGATAATAGATTCAGATCGGCAGGGCGCGTGAGTACTCGCAAGAAAACAAGGGAACAGATAGCGGATAGAATAGTAATAAGAGACAATGAAAACAAAAAAAAACAAAAAAAAGAGAGAAGAACCTCTCGAATGAGCGTGCCAATTTTAGTACACGAAAAGTACCCCTCTCAAATAACCGAGCGCGATTCGTTTATCAATTGCGAGTAATACACAGTTCTAATAAAACAAATCGACGTGAAATACGATATATCGCGCGAAATAATTTAATTTCCGTTCGCGGCGCGTATGTATATACTATACGTGGCGGATAGTGCACACAATCCTTATCTAAAGTTAACGAAATGTCCGATTTACGATTAGCCCTTTTTCCACGATTGGACCCATTCGAAGAATCCGCAACGGAACGCGCGCGCTCGATTCCGGAGTCAAGTTAGATTGAACCAGGGAATATCGGGGTCGGAAATCGTTTCGGGATCGCGGCAGACCCTCGCGGATCGCAAAACTTCCTTCTGGTTTGTCAGTGGTATACCGCTAGACTAGCCGCTGCTCGGTTCGAGCACGTGAACCGGGTCAACTTCCATTTGAAATGCGCTGTAAAACTCAAGTAAGGTAAAAATACCTGGTGCGAAAATGAGCAGTCACTCGATCTGATTGCGCTTTCCAATCTCTTTAAAGGGTAAACAAACCGCTTATTTTTAAAGCCAAGTGTTGTCCTAATTTAACGAATTAAAAAATATTATATGTACGAATATTAATTATAAGATATATACATGTATGTAAATATTTTTTTACACAAAAGCGACTTGCAAATTCTCTACTATTAAACCTTGTTTTCTTTTTTGCTACTTATTCGAATTCGAAAGTTGTCGCCACGTGACGTCTACGAAACCCGGAGATTCGACCGATTTACGTCCCGAACTTGTAAATCTCTTCTTGATAAATGGAATAAAATTTCTCAGTCTGTGTACTTTAAGTCACGCTGAATGTGGTGTAATTTATTCAGGCTAAATTTGCAGCAATTCCAACTGCGATAAAGGAAAGTTAAACCTCGCCGTTTTCCTCGAAGAAATTAGAAAGAAAAGCGGAACTTGGCGCAAAACTTGGGGAGTGACTTTACGGGAGAAGTTTTGTCTCTTCTCGCTTGCGCACACCGACCAAATAAAAATAAATGCTTAACGGGAGCGTCAAAGCGATAATTATAGCATTTGAACTATATAAACGAATCATAAGCGTAACGCTTTTATATTTTCGCTATATATAGTCATTTCCCAGGTCGAGATGTACTCGAGTTGAAACGCAGATGTAACTAAACAGCAAACGGCGCAGAAAGTTTTGCACTTTTTCGTAAAGAAAGATTCACTCACGAGTTTGTTTTCACGGATATAACTTCTTTTCCAACACCGCTAATAAGTTGGAGAATTTAATTCAAAGCATTTATTGAAGCTACCGCGCCATTCAAACGAAAACCTTCTTCGTAAAAGATACAAATACAGCGACATTTTGCCGTGCAATTTCTTCCCATTAGTGCACCGAGATACTATAAATACGTATTTATTTATACTATTTACGGTATTATAGAAGAGAAATCTAAATTCGGATTGTCAATAAAGAAAAATGTCTATTTTAACACAGTTCTGTGAGCGCGCGCGCACAAAGTTATTTGTTTTTATTATTTACACTCAGACAGCTACTAATAAGGGATATCTATGCACATTTCGCGTGTGTATATAGATATACGTGTCGCGCGCTCGTCTACGCGAAAAGAGCGGAGGCGCGTCCCAGGAGGCGCATTTACGAGCTGGATAACATTTTACGCGGAGCCGAACGCTGAACGTCGAAGCGATACTTTATCGGAAAATCCGTTACGTAAAATAAAAGCACTCCGAGGCTTTGCGACGCGTAGCCGTCGCTTCCTATAGTGAGAGATCGAAATACGAGACGGGCGACGCAGCTCGGCAAGAGTAACGCTTCCGTATAAATGGCTCGCCACGTCGTACCGCGACGCTCCAATTCGCTACCTACTGGGAAGAGATACTGGAAGGAAAAGGTATAACGTAACCAAAAAGAGATTTCGCAACATTGAAAGTACAAAAAGATCGAAACACACACACATACATATCTATATAGGTATACGTATATGTATGTACATATGTATATATGTATATAACATTAGAAAGAGAAGTGAGAAGAAAGTACTAAAATGCATTAACGCACATGTGACAAATTTTTTAATTTCATTGAGACTCTGAGAGAACTTTTCAGTATCAGTAATTAATTAAAAAATGTTATTGCAAGGAATTTACCACCTCGATTCGAACCTTTGGGAACTATCTGCTCATAAGACAAAATATATTTTAATTCACCTGAGAGGCATGTGATAAAATATACTATATTTTTCATAAGAGCACACAGAAATTGTATATGTAGAACAATTTTTTTTTAGGACATCAAATAAAACTTTCTAAGAATCAACGAAATAATGTTCTTTTTTTTTTATATTTTTGCTTGAACACATAGTATTTTTTCTACTACGTGTATGTAATATCCATATAAATGTTTTTTAACACTATGTTGACGACTGTGTCGGTTTACGTGAATTTTGCGAACTTAGAAGACCGAACCGCGACGTGAATGAAAGCCGCAGAGAATCACAGACGGTGGCAGGGTGAGGGAGCTTTGCGAAAATCCTGATTTATCGCTCCTTCTCGATCACTATCGGTATCCTTGAGGGAAGCAGACGCTGCATAATGACGTCAACGAATAATAACGTCACTGCGGGATTCGGTTCACGTTTCTCAAGTTTTATGTATCGCGGATGGAAAAAGCGAAAAGCTTCGAGACGAAAATTCAAAATTCAGGGCTATGATGGTATTAAATTCACGCGCTCCGAAACAAACGCACTGTGCAGAACATTTTGTTATTTACACTTCGCAATATATAATATCAGGTTATGTATTTATTACCATTTTTCACAGTTTTGTTTTGTGACTGAACTTTTAAATTTTATAGACATAACGCGAATTGTCTCTTTCATATTCAAGTTTTCCAAGCTCTTGTATTATTTATGAGAAAAGTGTTGTTTTTTTTTTTCAATTATTCATTTTGACATAGACTCGTGTATAAAAGTGATATTTTACTACTTGAACTACTTACAACGCTGTTGCATTAATTAGATCATCACAAATATGCTTGAAAAATTTCATAGTGCGAATTGTAAAATTACTATGATGTACAAAAATTTTTATGTGACATACAAAAAGAGCAACAGACTTGCGTAGAATGATATCAAGGATATAAGATGGCACCAGAATACGGATTTGAAGTAAACTAGTCGATAAGATCTCACATGACGGCGGTACGACAACTCGCGACTTTATCTATATGTTTTATCAGATTGAAAAAACATTGATTTCTTCATCTATCTCATGGAGAAACGATACATACACACATATATATGTTTATGTTCTTTTGAATTTTAGAGTGATGAATATTTTTGGTTGATCTTTGATCATTGGATATAAATTATATAACGTTTTTGTATTTTACTAATTTTTTTTTAGTTGTGTATATAAGTCAATTATAATAATTAAAACCATACATATGTACATAGTCTCTCTCTCTTTCTTTTTCTCTTTCTTTCTGCTTTTCTCTTTCTCTTAGTTTCTTATTCTTTCTCTGTTTTCTCTCATTTTCTCTCGCTCTCTCTGACATATTTACATATTTACAGCACAAAATTTGATATGAAACACCAATAAATAAATATCATGTCTATACGTAATGTAAAAAAGATAATGTCGACAATATTTCATACCGACCGACATAATAAACCGCTCAATAAAATGTATTCAGCCACAGAGAAACGATCAAGGCAACAAAGATGACGCGGTCAAGCGAGTAAGAGAGCATCGCACTAATTTTCTATCGCGATCAGTCGAGTTTATGCAGCGTAAATGAGTAGTCGTTCTATTGTGTGCGTGAAGTAACGCGACTCTTACAATATCAAAAGCATAGTGTTTTATTGTGACTTATTTACTTTTACGAGAGAAATATAACTAATTTTTTAGGTCAAGTTCGTTTACGGATATTAAAAGTTGTTTGTCATGTTATGTAAATTATATTATAAAAAAAGAACATACTACTGAAAAGTGTTTTTTTTAGTAATTTAAAGCACAGTGATTTTTTTACTGTAATTAGCGACACACAAAAAATGTCGACCGACTGCCTTTTAATGCTTCTCCGAAAAGTTTAACAAGCGTAAACAATGTAAAAGTGTGAACAATGCTTCATCACAGTTAACGTGTTGTAATCATATATATAATTATTTACACATGTAATTATCAAAGAATTAATAATGTGCTCATATCACTGAAAACATTAACATAAAAAACGTTATAAACTCACTAATGAGTGTCGTCAAGTTTGCTTTTAAAATTCTCGCGAATCAATCATGAGAGATCATAAGAATGTACGAGGTCACTTTTTTTTTGTTAAAAAACCAGTTCACGTTGTCTAGAAAAACTTGTATGTAAGACAGCTCTAATTAGTTTTAATCGTTTGTTTGTTCAGGAACAAAATTATTTTTACACTATAAATACCAAGAAAGAAACTTATAATATTTACTTTTTACAATGAGAAAAAATACTGTGATTCTGATCATTCTTAAATTTGAAAGAAAAACATTTTAAATTCATAAGATGTACGGTCAAGGAGTTTAAGAAGTCTAAAACAAAGTTTTTTATACGGATTCTCTGGCTGAATACATTTTATTGAGCGGTTTATTATGTCGGTCGGTATAAAATATTGTCTAAATTATCTTTTTTATATTATGTATTATTATATAGACACGGTATTTATACTTAAAGTTTTTTATATAATCGTTATAACAGTCATTTACGTCACATACAAAAAGTGAAAATGTGTCAGACAAAAAGAACAATGGTTTTTAGACATCTTCGCGATATTTTAACATTTGGATTGATCGATTTCCCATAAATTATCTCAGGCTACAAGAAATAGCTCTCTTGTATATCTTTTTTCCGTCGCGAATGTAAAGTAATCGCACGAGACTTCGAAAAACGTGTTCTGTGAGTTTGAAAAACGAAGCACGGTTGGAGTTGTAAAACAGACTCTCGACGAGAGTCGTATATATCCCATAAAATCAGAGAAGAAGAACCTGAGATCATCCTTTCGTGCTGGAGCACACGTTTCATTACTATATTTAAGGTGACTGTGCCAGGGAAGGAGAACAGGGGAGGCGCGTGTTCGGCCGTCGACATTATATCTTCAATGAACCGGAAGTGTCGTTCAAGGAAGAAAGGTTCGGCCGACGCCGATGACGAGAACGACGGAGCCGACGATGATCAGCAACAGCACCTTGTCGAACATCACCAGCCTTTCCATCGTTTTCCCGACTTTCTGTGAGAATTTTACCGATTTTATCGGTCACGATGTGCTGGCTGAACAATCGACCGAGTACCTGATATCGGAGAACGTGACATGTCTGGAACACGCTCCGAAACTGACCAGGGCGGTGTATCTCAAGGTCATCGTGTTGGCGGTTATGTCGTTCCTAAGCCTAATCTGCAACCTGGCGACGATATATTCCATCATAAAAAATCGTCGAAGGCAGCGAAATTATTCCATGATGTACACGTTGATTCTTCATCTGTCAGTGGCCGATACATTGGTCACCATTTTCTGCATGGTCGGCGAGGCGATTTGGAGCTATAACGTCGCGTGGTTATGGAGCAACGCCGCGTGCAAGATCTTCAAGTTCCTGCAGATGTTCAGTCTGTACTTGAGCACTTTTGTGCTTGTGTTAATCGGTGTCGATCGATTTATCGCAATTCGATATCCTATGAAGAGTCTCAACACATCGCAAAACTACTCGCGAGTTGTCCTTTTCATTTGGGCGTTGTCTTTCGTTCTTGCCATTCCTCAGGTAAGATGTATATTTTGCATTTAATACGATATCTACACCATGCAATTACCATTACTCAAAATATATATGTATATTTTTACATTTTTCTCGAAAGATTAATAGATATTGTATTTGTGCGTTTCTAGTTTTACTATCTCACATCGTACGCATAAATTGAAGAAAAATAAGATTTTTTATACTTTAATCTGACTCACATCGTTAATAGAGTATTAAAAACACATTACGAGCGCTTTCAAAAAGAACGTCAATCATTAAACTGTTACGTGTTGATTTTTCTTGATTGTCATCTTTTTGCTCGACGATGATGATTTAGAAAAGAAAATTATATTGCCGCCTTGCAGACATGTATGATTTGCTTGAATATCAAATTATACGTATAAAAAATAAACGCTAATGGTTGTCGAGACAATTTCATCAATTCAAATCGAAAAAACAAAAATGCATTTGTCGATGAATAAGTTTGCGTATATATGTAAGAACAATTATAGCATTTTTTGCTGAATTAGAAAATCTTTGAAAATTATCATTCATTTCCATTATAAATATCTAATATCATACATGATTTTTTAGCTGGCAGCCAAGGATAAAAAAGTGCGTACGGCATTTGAATTGGTTTTTTAACTTAAATCTTGGAAAATAAATTTAGTTTTTTTGTAGAATATTGAAGTGGATCACGAAAATTGAATAATTGCCAAGAGCAAATAAACTTGATGCAGTAAATAAGGTTCTACTTTTTATTTGTTTTGAGGCTCATTGCGATTTATTGTTACAAAAAAAAGAAAGTTAAGTGTAAAGTTTTTACTGTGTCATTTATAATAAAAGTTCATTTTGATAAAGAATAATAGAATTTTTGGATTTGATAATCTTTTTGACATTTTGCGTAGAACGTATACACGCAAAATTCTGTCTGTTAAATGCGTTAAATTTTATGTTCTTTGTTTGCGTGTTTATATTCTTTCAAAAAGAAAAACAATTTTAATATTTTTCGGTAAAAAAATTTGTCTCAATTAATGATACTGTAATATAAATTCACACAAGTAAGTATTCACCACGCAATATGCATCTATAAGAAGTTAACGATATTCCTTTGCTACATTGCATAAGAACTGATCGAATCGATACTTCGCATTACTTATATTACTTTCAATTGCATTGTAATTGTCTCTTGCTTCTCTCTTTCTCTATATGTATCAATAAAGAAAACATTAGATTGCGATGATTTTACCCTTTTTTTTCTCTCCGTCGTTACATTTATTACTGTGTTATAATGTACATTCATCAATGCTCCTTGTCAATGCCGAGTCATATTACAGTCATATTACAGTCAATTATTATAATGAGCGTTGTTTTCCTCAGTTGAAAACTAAGCGTTGATTCTTTTTTAGAAAAACTTATTAATATTTATGTTAATCTTTGCATTGAAAGCCTGCAAGGCGCGCTATATAAAGTGCTGCGTAAGCATTTGTTATAAATTGTCTAAAAACAACACAAAATAAAAAAAAATGTAATAAATCATTAAACATAGTAGTATTGCAGAGTAGTGAGATAAAAAAAAAAAAAATGACATAAATAAATTCTAAATGTAATTCAGTAACAGTAGTCTCTCTCTCTCTGATCTCTTGTTGTTAGTTAAAAACAAGAAAACTAGAGTGTGAATAAATAACTATTACGCTACATTGCATTATGTTTCCGGGAAAAAGAATGTGGACATCGCATAATAACCTTTGAAACATTTAATTTTTAATAAATTTGTCCTTTGTTTTATCATTGATGTAGAAAATATTGTAATAAAACTATTTGTGATTTATCATGGATGTATGAAATCGCAACAAAAGTGTGGAAATTTAAAAATTTCATTTTTTTTTTTTCAAGATTTCCACCATCCTCGTTTCAGTTACATTGATTCAGTACGCTACTTGTTCGAAAAGAATAGAGATCGCGAACCATCACCAAGTCAGAGAATAATGCTGTCGTCACGACGTAAGATAGAGATTGCAGTCTGGCAAAGATTAATAGTAAACACGTATTCCAATGTGCCAAGTTACGAAACATGGCCCACTTAATCAATGCATCTCTTTCTCGTTCTGTGAAATTCTTTTCACGGTAGCGGCAATCTTCGCTCTATGTCACCGTAGCGTATCGATTTTACTGGAGAAAATACGACGAATTTGAAACTCGATCCGCTCAAACATGCAATCACGGTTGTCGGTCAAAAAGTCAGATTAATGAACGAACGCTGGTAAACGGCATTTTACAAATAACTGTCAAAAGTGACAAATATTAGCTCTGTGTTTGTTTTAACGTCTTTCTATTTATAACACGTGTGCAAATACTACATGCATGTGTACGTAACTCGGAATAAACGCATTCGATATAACATTCGATGTTTATCGTCTATATAAAGTGAATTTTTTCATCAGATTTTTATTTCGTCCTTTATGTTTTAATTTAATTTATAATATACTGCGCTCCAGTAAACAACATGTAAATTTTTCTAAATTTTGCACTCTGCAGTTTTTTTTTTCAAACACTGACCAATGCATTTTACACTTTAACAGGCTGCTGTGTTTCATGTCGCGCAAGGACCATTTATCGAGATATTTACACAATGCGTGACCCACGGTACCTACACAGAGGCTTGGCAAGAACAACTTTATGCAAGTTTCAGCTTGTTCTTCATGTTCATTCTGCCATTAGTGATTTTAATCGTCACATACGTATCTACGGTGATTACTATTTCCCGTAAGTACTTCATGCGCGTTTAATTGTTTCTTTCTCTCGCTTTTTACATTCAAGTCAAATTGATTAAATATTATTTTTCAGAAAGCAAGAAAAAGTTTAAAACAAAACCAGGAAGTGATAGCGCGTATGTCGGAAATGTCAGCGAGAGAAATAGAAGAAGACTGATGAACCGAGCGAAAGCGAGATCATTGCGTATTAGCGTTGTCATCGTAGCGGCGTTTCTGATTTGGTGGACGCCTTATTACACGATGATGATAATCTTCTTGTTTCTTAATCCCGATGAGCACGTAAGTGTTTTACTACTTTAATCAAAAGTGATTATGTATAAAATACAATAACTTCCAGCTCAGTGAGGAGTTGCAGAGCGGAATATTTTTCTTCGGTATGAGCAACAGTTTAGTAAATCCTTTGATATATGGCGCGTTTCATCTTTGGCCCCAGAAACAACGACAAGGTTCTTATCAAAGGTGAATAAAATTTATGAAGCTTTTCACACTGTGTGTTCTATCTAGTACATTCTTTTTCGTACATTTGTTTTCTTCAACTTCACTTATTTACACAAATTATGATAAATATTTATATGTGTGTGTGTATATATACAATATAATATGTACACGTCCTATACGATTGCCAAATTTGTTACTGTCTAAATTCAAATCTAAGTAAATGCGAGAACTTCAAATTTATTTAACAAAATTTAGAAAATTTTATATGTTGTATTTGTTTATAGGTCTGACGTTGTCAGAATGAATCAACAAGCTATAAAAAAGCAACGTGAAATACATACGCCACTTCTGTCCCATCAAAATAGTAGCAACAAAGTGACCATCCACAGTAGCATCAGATCTAATGATTCATTGAATTAAATTAAATGTTTATATAAATGCAATATATACATATATTATAACAGAGTGATCACACAGCCAGTAAATGTGAAGAAACTATTTTTCATATTACAATTTTGTAAGTTATAAATTTTTATAAATAAAAGCTGTTTTATTTTGCAAAGTTTCGTTATTACACACGTATACACATAGAAATAAATAGATATAAGATATATATCTATGTAGAAAAAACAAATACTCTCACATATATGTCATATACATGCAATATGTACAATATAAACATGTATAATATATCTGTTCTGACGCAGCAAGAGTTATACAGAGGCTTCTACCGAAAAACAGAGAAACTACGCGGGTTTCTCGAGAATGAAATAGAGTGACCATTGATCACGATTTAGCTTTTACAGCTGATTACATAACTATATGAATTGCCAGATATTTTCTCACTTTTTCTATCTCCACAAAATACTTTTTTCTTTATTTGTGTTAATTTTTAAAATGTGTGTTCTGACAATCTAACGCTAATTAACGGCAGAGATTTATGACTTATAATTTCATCTCTCTTTTTTTCATCCTATGTACTATCGCTCTTCTTTTTATGTTTTCTATCATGTAGATGATAAAAGCGTTCTCAATTTCTATTACATTATGAAAAAATACCGACCAGCAGTTCATGCTTCTATGGTCAAAGGGTTTATCTAATGATTTTTTAACCAAAGTCCCGCAACCACGTTAAAGTTAGATCAGATTATAATTATGTATTATTGCGAAAATGCCCGATATTTTACTTCAAACATAGTTTTGCACCCGCTCCGATGTCGGTCAATCTGATATATCAAAGTGCAAAATTTGAAAATATAATGCAAAATATTACAATTCTCGAAATATATCGAATCAACGCGTGTGACAACGCGTGATATTTAAAAACTCATGAATATAAGCGACGAAGAAACGGATAGAAAGAATGAATACAAACAAATCAAAGTTAAAACAGCCTAGTTCGCATAAAAGCACATATTTTATCGTATTTTGTAAAACTATTCATTTATATATAATATCTTTTTTACACGTTATGTGTTATAATACATAGTGATAATATATAGTTTTTATTTAATAAACATTACACACACTGTGCTATCTATAGCATCAAACAGAAGTCTGAGAGCTGCCATTTCATTCTAGTTTCTTACGACGCTCTCAGCTGCTGATTGCAGCCACAAAAGTGGATGTAGAAACTACGGAGCGATATCTACTTTCAAGTAGACGGTACAAATGTAATCCAATTTGAGTTCGTACTACATTCACTTTACTATTGATAAGTGGTCACAAATCGATACGAATCTGCTCACACAATTACAAACTGCGTGAAAAACACACTTTTTGTTCAACGTTGAATCTCGAAACTTGGATATTTTCAAACAATCAGAAGTCTAATTCTAATACGCGCCAATTCTATACGTGCAATAGTTTACACAGTTCACTGTAATATATTATTGTAACATATCTCAACGTAATTGTAATAATCTGTTATTGATTTGCCATAAAAAACAATCTTGAATTTATTTAAAAAAGAAAGATTATCCTGCACGACAAATCGCAGATATCAAATCGATTACGAACTGCTTTCGAATATTTCTTTCTCAATGGTCAATAATTTTTCAAGAATAAACTTGTTTATTGCATATCGAATGAAAGAAGTCCGCGTAATTGGACAAATGAAATTCTCTGTGACGCGCAATTGCATTTAGAAATTAAACATGAGAATACTGTAAAAGAGACCAGAAACTATTATCTGATTACTTAACGCTCTTACGGATCACTTGATTGACTTATCGATTTCTACACAATAACTTTCCAATTCTCTGTTATTAATATTAGATGCTTTAAAATTACAACTAACGAATTTTGTAATATGTATAAAATATAATGAGACAAATAATTGAAGAAAGAAAATATACGTTTTTTTGTTATCTTATAAATATAGCAGAACGTTCATACACAAAACATAAACGTTTATATGTGCTTTGCATAATTACTAAATTTTATTATTTATTATTTAAGCAATGTTATATATAATGATAGCAAATAAAGAAAAAAATCATACATTATGCCATGATATATGATTGTTTTTTTTTTGCGCCATTAAAAATCAGTGCGATTGATATGCGGACACTACGCATGCAACATAAATATTGTTTCTTTTAGCTATATTGTGAGTATGCATATCTTTATATAAATTACATGTATAAATTCTAATTAGATTTAACATTAATAAAACTACTACAATCTCACAAAAAAACTACAATCTCAAAGAATTCAATAATTTAACTTGAAGATATAAAATAAGAAGTATAATATATATTATACATAAAAAAGTTATAGCTAAAAAAACAAATTGTAAATTTCTATGACTCATATTTGCGCGGTCCCTTCGTCGTCCATCGATGTGTCTTCCTCTGCAATGATCCCTCTCGAAAGTGGTCCAGTGTATAGTCCATGCGTCGTCCCGCGTAGTCCACGTAGCACTTATTTTCACTCACGACGCGGAAAACGCGATATATCACACATATACACACGCGCGCGCGATATAAAAATTTTATTAAACTTCCGAAGTCAAAACTTTTCTAAATACTTCAATAACACTACCGATTTAAAACTCGAATAAGATGTGATTTTTGCAACTCTCTAATTGAAAAACTTGAAAAATAAAATTCGACTAAAAAACCACTGTATAATTACGATTTGATTAAAAAATATTTTATTTATAACGAAACGATAGTTCGGTTTATTTCGACGTGATCGATATTTGCGTGATATTATTACGCGCACTTTAATCCTGTGTATTACTGCAAAGATGCTTTTCGCAGTTCACTGTTACGAGAATTATTGCGCTTTATATTGAAACAAAATATAATAACTATATTATTTTGAATCGTAAAATTAAATATAATAAAAACGATTATGACTTTACAAGAAGCGTGCAACTTCAAAATATCGCAAAAATGAATTTAAAACATTTTTATACGACTTAATAATCGCGAATATGTATGAAAAAATTCGGACTTACTCGCGTAGTGAATAAAAGATCTCGAAAAACAGCAAATTTCAACTAAGTAAAAACAAACGATTTATTTTTAACGATATTTCTCGCAAGTTTCATAAAATGTAATTACTTTTCTGCGATGTATAGACATAATAAATTAAAACCATGGAACCGTGAAAAAAATGACTGTAAAAAAATAGTAAAATAAACAAAGTTTTACATGAAATAATCGCGACTCTACCTGAGGCTTTGCATTTTGTTCAAGCGTCGATTTTGATTTGTTGACGCAAACAGAGCGGACAAGAATTCCGCTTTGATAAAGATTGAAACATAGAGAACAAACAATTTACAAAACTAACAAATAACATATATAATTACCTTATTATATAAAATCATATTATACTGATATAAATGTCAAATAGATTTTTATAAGCAACGATAGCATGTCATTGTTTTGTTTCTTTCTTTCGACTTTTTCTACGGATTCAAACATGAGTATACTCATATCTTATTAAAACACACGTTAAAAAACACACGTTTACTTTAATGTGAATCTTAAATCACAAAAGTGCATATATATCAGTAGAAAATATATTTAAATTATGTCTCAATTAACTCGATGTTTCAAATCTTGTAAAGATCTATACGCGTTTCGCACTGATTTTCACCCTTCACCAACAACTCTAAAGTGTACTCACCACACGCTGGCCATATTCTGCTACACACCGCCCTGTAACAAAAATAATATTTTTTCCTTATTGTTGGATATATAAAATAAGTTTTAACTTTAAATATCAAAATATATATAAGTTTTAATAAATAAGTAAGAATTTTGAAATTTTCTATAAGAAAATATATTTGACAATTATATATATAAAATGACTATGAAACCAACACATACCTTTGTGTCAGCACTCTATTGACGTAACTGGCTCTTCCGTAAAACGAACCACACCTCTCCTCTACGTGAAAAATTCATCTTAAACCAAAAAACAAAAGAAAATTAATAGAATTAACTTTGAGAGAAAAATTACTAAATCTTTGAATAAATTAAGAAGAATTTTAATAAGTTTAAGAGTTTTGAACCAGAAATGTATTGTATATTACTGTCTTGTAAATACAATACTGACCTTTAGACTGTTCCTTGAGATTGCTCGAACCGGCTCCTCCGGTGTCGCAAACTCCTTTCCGGTCCATGTAAAATAATGATGCTGCTAGCTAAAGTCTTGTTTTCTTGACAATCACACATATATGTTGTGTGAGAAGTTGCAGGTCTTTATCTCTTTTCTTGTTTTTTATTCTCATTTTCACAAATCGGTCAGTTTATTGCTCGAATACATCGAATCGACACTCGCTATTCATACACCTGTAGAAATATATAGTAATTTTGTAATATTTGATAGAAAAGCAACAAAATATACGATACAAGGAGATGTGTGTACTTACTTGATTACATTTCACATACTGTTCCGTTAATTGCAAAGCTAATTATAAAGCTCGCCGACATCGGCAAGTGTGCGATGCTAATTATATATCAGTGAGAACATCCGATACTTTACGATATCGCGTATTTGCGCGCGAGACGATAATAATTTGACGTAATTCGAAACAAGTTCTTCTCGCGTCGCGCGGTGACCATTTTGTTTTCTGCTCGCGTGAAAAGCGCGAAACAATTTCGCCGTATATTCGCCGATTACGATTACCAGCGAATGTGCGCGATCTAACTACATATTACCGCGAACGTTTGACACTTTACGACACACATGTACGATTGATATTCGCGCGTGAGACGATAATAATTCACGAGAAACACGGAAACAAGTCGAACGTGAAGCGCGTTTCGCGTCGCGCGTTTGCCATAACTGCCCCGCTGATTCGAGTGAACATATCTCGATACGCGCGGTACTTCGATAATCGAAATATCGAATCGACATAGCGCATGTAGCACGGAACAGAACCAAATCGAAAATGGTATTTTTATCAACTGGTTTGTAATGTTCGTATACGTGGGTTGATTACGCAAAATATAGATATCGCGACGTTTTAGGGCGGGAACGCGTTCATAAATGCAGCGGCCGAGGAAGTAAGAAATCTATGGTAAGAAAGTATATACCTACAACAGGATGGCCACTCTCAGGCTATTCTCTGACAGCACTGAACAGAACTCCAAATTAATATCGCAGGCATAGCATTATTTATTCACTGGATTGGTTCATGTAACAACTCATGTGCAAAATGAACCAGATAGAATATGATAGACATCATGGCGCTTAAGAACGTCTAAAATGCTATGTTTAAGCTTGTATTATACGAGTAGTATATTACGTGGTATATTTTTGTTTGACGTTTAAAAAGTGACCAATTAAAAAGTGCCCAAGAATGATACGACTTGCCGACCAGGTCGCTTTGATTGGTCTATTCCGTTAAAACCAACTAATCGATGGCAGCGCCGAATTCGAAAGGCGATTCACAATGATGCGCATGCTCGGGAAGTTGGAAAAACAAGCAAGCGTTTGGCATGACTGTCACAGCCGCGTGGTGAGGGGTGTGGAGAGGAAAGAAGAGACGAAAGGGAGTGGAGTGCGCGGTTGTCCGGGCGGCCATTGCGAGTACTTTACGAAATCGCGATCGTGATCCCGAGTGTCGTGCGGCATTCAACCAAGAAATTTTGAAGGCGCAATCTTCTGTGGAATAAAGTGCTCCGTGTAAAGCCCGGGACGCGCACGAGACTCCAGCCCGATGGCTGAGACCGACAAGTTGAACATCGACAACATCATAGCTCGGCTCTTGGAAGGTAAAACTGGTCGATCGCTGTACTTCAGCAAAGAAGAAAAGGGGTAGAGGGGATGGCGACGCAACGCGGCGAACGTCTCTCGCCCGTTCTTGTGCATTCGTCATCATGCGCATTTCTCCGCGTTTGCGATCTTCCTAGTGTCGTTCGCTGTGTCGCAGCGGCGCGCCCGTTTTTTCTCTTCGGTCTCTTTTGTTCTCAAGGACATCGTAAAACACCGTCCTGACCACTATTTTGCTCCCAGTTACGCAATGTCCCCGAAACCAACAACCACGTCTCGATAAGCTCTTGTTGCCTCCAAGCAAATGGTTAATTTGTTTTTTATGTAATATATATCGCAATATATTGATAACTCTACACAATGGTTCTAGCTATGTGCAATAATACTCGATTGTTGCATCTAATTGAACTTTTTTTTTAAAGCTTTTCTGCCTTTAGATACAAAAAACCCTTCAAAAAAGATCTTATATTATTTGCAAGCAATTGTTTATCTTAAGTACTCTTCAATTGGTCTCTCTCAGTATTTTATCTTCAGTAAAAGACTAAAAGATCACAAACAAGTATCAAGTTGATAAGACAAGTATGTAATGTCTTTTTGTTGTTTTACCAACTTTAAGCTCAATAACAAGATGATCACATCAAAATATTATATAAGAGAAATAGAATTTCTTACACTATCTTTTATATTTTTTACGTTGATAACATTATCATTCTAAGAGTGTGTTTTATATGATATCTCTAGTTCGAGGAGCCAGACCAGGCAAGAATGTTCAGTTGACAGAAGTGGAGATTAGAGGATTGTGTCTCAAGTCACGTGAGATTTTTCTGTCACAACCTATTCTTTTAGAACTTGAAGCACCCTTAAAAATATGTGGTGAGTAAATAGATGCTTTCTTTCTCTCTTGCGAATTTATGAGGAGTTATTTATACAAATAATTTCTAAGAGAGAGAGAGATATCTATAACAACATAGGCACTATTTATTAATAGTTACAAATTCTTTTTGCAAGGTGATATACACGGGCAGTACTACGATTTGTTGCGATTATTCGAGTACGGTGGGTTTCCTCCTGAGAGCAATTATCTTTTCCTGGGAGATTATGTAGATAGAGGGAAACAATCATTAGAGACCATCTGTCTTCTTCTTGCCTATAAGATCAAGTATCCTGAAAATTTTTTCTTATTAAGAGGAAACCATGAATGTGCATCCATTAATAGGATATATGGATTTTATGACGAATGTGAGTATGAGAATTTATCAAAGTTAGATACCACTTTTTTTTCAAGATAATGAGAATGCGTCAACAGCTTGTGCAATAATAATAACAACATTTAAAGAGAACATTGTTTATTTAAATCAATTTCAGAGAGTAACATGTTATCTCTACAATTAAAATTTAAATTCTAGGTAAACGTCGTTACAATATTAAATTGTGGAAAACATTTACCGATTGCTTCAATTGTCTACCTGTTGCTGCGATAGTAGATGAAAAGATATTTTGTTGTCACGGAGGCTTGAGTCCGGATCTGCAGAGCATGGAACAGATCAGACGTATCATGCGGCCAACGGATGTACCTGATCAAGGACTGCTCTGTGATTTATTGTGGTCAGATCCTGATAAAGACACAATGGGTTGGGGTGAAAATGATCGTGGTGTATCGTTTACATTTGGTGCAGAAGTGGTTGCCAAGTTTTTACACAAACATGACTTCGATCTTATATGTCGCGCACATCAGGTAATGTTCCATTAATGATACATTTAGTACTTAATCTGATATTTGATGCTTTCGCGGTGTGTTGTATTAACATGCAAAGATGTTTTTCGGGTTTGAACCGCGTTAGTGTCATTCTTATACC
>QVOB01019731.1:0-15193 GCA_014839585.1 Pseudomyrmex concolor | reverse complement strand
TTGTACTCGTGAAAAGCTTCTTTCTCTTTGTGAAATTTTTTATTTTTTAATTTTTTTACCAACAAAACAACGCGCAACCTTCCTTCTCTAAATTCAATAAGTCGAAAAAAGCAACCAAACGAATATCTTGTATTGTTCAGCAATGATAGGCGGGACGTTTCGATTATAGTCGCGATAATCTTCATCAGCCGCAAATTAGAAATCAATATCAAACATATTCGAGGCGGGAAATGCGGTGATAATTTCATTTCATTCATTTCCGTCCCGATCAAATTTAGGAAGAGATCCAAAGTCTATTTCTGAAATCCTCGGAATATTTATCTGCAATATCTTTAAAGTTAAAACTTCTAGAGATTCTTCGACATTTCCTAGTTTCCGATATTTTAATTTCTGGTTTTGTAGCGCGGCGCGACCTTCGCGATTAAGGCGGGGGAAAATTTTTAGGTCACGCGACAGAGACCTACGTAGAAATCGCTGCGGATTCCGCCGCGGAGGGCGAGCTTAAAATGAGCTCAAGGTCAGTTAGTATCGATTTCAAGACCTCGGGGGTTCGCCGGGTACCGACTTGCGTCAGTGACGTTCTATATAGTGGCACCTGGCCTCGACACGAAAACGTTCCGAATCCTTAAAGGATATAGCGCATCCGGATGCATTTCGGTTACCTCCGGATCAGCCGCAGCCGTGACCGGGTCGCGGCAAGCAAGAGCGCAAGTGCGAGCGAAACGACCCACTTTTCGAAGCGAATCACGTCGGTGCATATGTAACTTCAACTCTGATGATCGCGGGGGAGTGAGGCCAGTTTCGCTGAAGGAAAACATATGCAATCTTCCCTTAGCGGATTGTACGGTCGGAGTTTCGAGTTTAATGACGATGGGAGTTTGTTGGTCGACAACGGATCGAGAGTTCTATGAATAGGAATCGCGTAACCGCCGCGCGCGTTGTCGATTCACTCTTTGAATATGCTCCGGGTTTAGCGCTTATGTAGTACGCGAACAAGTTCTACCAGTATCGAGTTAGGTATGTGTACGCGTACATATTTCCTTTTTTTTAATTCTTTTAAATTCGCGAAATCTCAGCTCTGACTTTTGATAACCCCCGTCCGGAATCACTAAACCAGAATCGCTGAAATTGCAAAATGTGTTCAAGACCAAATTACAGGTTGTAAAAAAATCTTTTTCCCATTAAAAAGACATCATTCTTGATCCCAAAGTTGGATTCTTATTTCGACGCTGTCACAAGCCTACTTATTCAAATTCCGTTTAGATACAGCCGAGATGGATTTTTTGCCTCTGTCTCACGGTCCCGAGCAATTTCGTAAATAATCTATTTACAACTATATCACGGAGGGTGACACAACGTTTTTCTCATCCATTATGTATTATTGCGTCCGGATTAGAAAAAAAAAAAAAAAAACACGAACTGGTTACGTACGCGCGCGACGTCTCGAACGCGCGGAGGAAGCACTTTAAGTCCCTCTCCGTGGGACGTAACTCGATATTGCATTAATGCGATATACGGAGGATTTTGATGGCGGACGAAGGCCAAGTCGGCCGCAATATTTCGCCGTCCCGGTGTCATATGGTGAGGCGCCCAAGGATATTGCGTTTCCGCTAAGGGTTACCGACGGATTAAAGGGGATACGTTATTAAGAAATGGTCCCGGTGTCGCGTTTCAAGAAAGACCGCGCGCGCTCTTTCTTGCGCGAGCGACACCAAGTAGGCATTGCGTGTAATTACCTTTCGTGATTTCTCGCGAAACTCGAATATTTCACCCCGCAAGGAGAAACCTTGGAAGTTTGTGAATCTCGACTGCCGCAAAGCTCTAATTAAAAAAAGCGCGATTAACGTTTCAAGCGCCGGAAAACAAGTGCTCGCGGTGCAGTTTTTTTTTTTTTTTTTATATAAGAAAATTTCGAAATCGAGAAACGCGTTTTTCCGCGCAAAAGTGTTTTCGAAATCCTCGAAGATCGCGTTCGAACACCGATAACAGAGCGTCGAAGATATATCGTCGGATAATTAGAAGGAGTGGATGCGCACTAAATTCTCGCGTATATACACGTAGTGCGGACGTAAAGTCGAACGCCAATGCGGCGGACACCAATCGGGCGGCTCAATAATTCATAGACTCCGTTTGCCCCTCGTACCTCGCATCAAAACGCGATCCATCGGCAAGTCGGTCAGCACGGCTACTTCATTACGACGTAACGAGCATGTAGCTGGCCGCCTGCCTGTCCGCCCGTCCGTCCGCCCGCCGGTCGATGCTCTACTAAACCCGGATCAGAAACAGTGAACTCGAATGCGGGATATAGTCAATACGCGGAATGCGAGCCGAGCAACGAGAACAAGCGATGAGGGATGAGTTTTGGTGTTCGGACACCGTGGAAAGAGTAAAAGGATGACTCGTGCAAACTCCGAAGCGCCAGTCAATATAAGCGTCGGCGTCTCTTTCGCGTTGTGTCTTCGTCGCGACGCGCACTGGCACCGAAATTAGTGCATTGAGCCAATTTCGAAGGACGATTGGCGATGTCGGTCGCTACGCGAGCACTGACTACTTACGCGACAAATTGATTCACTTGTTCTTGAAGCGAGACACAGACATTAAGTTCCGTCCGTTCGTGGTTACGCTTGTAATTTCCACTCGATCAAATTCGCGACTTTGACTTCGGGAATATCGGACGCGCGCAAGTTCTACTCGGTCCCAAGTGTAGTTATGTTCGCGGAATATATGTTCGAGGAACGCAAATTGATTTTCAATGGTCGTCAAAAGCTGGAATCCAAGTAGTGTCGAAATGTTAACCGTGCGCAGCAGTTTGCTCGATGAAATTGTTTTTTAAAAAACGTAATTACGCTCGCGAAAATCTTTTCTGCGCGTTTTTCCGTGTCGCTTCGTATTTAATTTTTTTTTTTTTACGCAGAGACAAATCACGGCGTAAATTATCTCGCTTATGCAACGGCCACGTTTTGTGTGGAACGTGTCACGCCAACGGTAACGCGCTCTTCTTATATAATCGCAACAAATTTAATGCTGTTCCGTGTGTTTCGCTCGTGAATCAACAGTAACAACAAGAAAAATAAAATCATCCGATGGAAGATTCTGCGATCTCTTTTGTTTTTCACGGAAAACGACCAGACTTTTCTCCCTCTCTCTCTCTCTCTTTCTCGGAGCTAAATTTAAACGAAGCGAGATATAATTGGGGCGAAACGATTGATCGATGACGGCCATTTTGCTGAAGCGAACAATGATATATCTCGTACAAGAGCGCGGTCATTGATCTAATTAATATACCGTTCCGCCGTGCGGCGTCGTAATCGAAGCCCTAGCATCGAACTTAATCAGCGAATGTGTCTGCGCGATGATGCGGATCCGATGCCGGCGCTAATTGAGACGATGTGCTCAGCCGGAGCGAACGAGAAGCGAGAAACCGAAAAAGAAACACCCATTCTTCGCGCCGATAGAAAGTGTAAAAAAAAGAAAGGATGAAATAATGAAGCCGCGCGCGCGCACGAGCGCGAGAAAAGAAAGATGCGCGCGGATCTTACACCGTATCTGAGAGATACATCTTATACTCGTGCGAGGAACGCACAGGTTAGTCCACGCGAAAGTTTTATTATATCGCGGAAGAGTAATGTCGACAGTCAGCAACGCCGCGCCAGGCGGTAATAAGATATATTTTTCACAACGCGCGCGCTTTCGTGCGCGAGAGTTTCGGGCGAGCAACGTATCCGAGCGATTTTATTTATGGACAGCGGTGGTCCATTAGCCCTTGCCCTCGGCGGGGATGCCCTGCGAGACTTTATCCTACGTGTAATCTAGTTATTACGTGCGCGGCGCATTGCGGTTCGTAAAATCGTAAATAGAAAAATCGGAATAATAAACTTTTAATTTCTGCAAAAATTTCTGCACGAATTTCCTCTTCCCCGAAGTCACAAAAAAAAATCTATCCGCGAATGCTTTTTCTCTTCTCGCGAGTCCTCGCCGCAAGTTTCCGACTTTTCTTAAAACCCCTCGCAGTAATCTTTCGAGTTGCGAATTCTAAAATTTGCAAACTCTCGCGAATAAAATTCACTTTGTAAAATTCCGAGATTCAATTCGTATTCGCATTACGAGTGTATTCAAGACACTCAGAATTCTCAAAGATTTGCAACACGCATATGGAGCAAGTCTGGATATATATTGAGACAAGGAGAAATCTTCGCTGATAACGAATTCACCCTTTGTCGAAGAAACGGGAAAGAGAGAGAGGGAGAGAAATTACGGATATTTCGGAAATTAATCTAAGGACTTATCTGGAAACGTGCGCACTGTTAGTAGCACACAGAAGCGTTTACATACCGGGCGAGCCAGTAAATCTAGAGACCAGCCGGCTAGACAGCCGGCCGAAAGCAAAGCTGTTAGTAAAGCAAACTTCACCAGCTTTTGAATTAAATTAATGCGCGACACGGCGTTGCGCACGCTCGAGAACAGAGAGAGAGTATATACTGCAGCATATAACGAGAGCGTGTCCAAAACGCTGCGATTATTGTGTAAAACTTGGGATTAAGATGTAACACCACGCCAAGGGACGTCTCCCTCCCTTCACCCTCCCCCGCTTCCGTTTTTACAGTAGTGAATAATTACTTGAATAACTCTCCGCGAGTTACTCCTTAACACGAAACGTACTACGAGAATGTTGTGTGACACGCTCTCTCATCTCTTTCGTCGTTGCGTTTTACAAGCGAGGATGACAAATTCATCAGCGACGGAAATGGTCTCGTTTCGACAAGTAAATTCGTTCCGCGTGATTCCGTCCAAAGATCGATTTCGGAGATCTCGTGATTTTTCTCCCCCAATATACGATAATGTCGCCGATCTCTCGCTCGTTCTGTGTCCCCCTGTCTCTAATATCCCAGATATTAAATACCCCTGCCCGGAGCGGATAACGCATCGTCCCGAAATTCCCCGGCGAAATTCCTCTTATACTCGCTCGCCCTTCGGGAAAGACGCGGGCGAGAAAGGACCGCAGTTGACGGAAATGAAAGGATTAACCGTTGTCTCTCTCTCTCTCTCTCTCTCTCTCTCTCTCTCTCTCTCTTTCTCTCACACACACACACACACACTCTGTCGCTTTTTATCACATGTTGTTTCTGCAATTACGTTACGATATGATAATACACCGCAATTTTAAAACAACATGCGATTGGAAATTATAGCGATGTTACGTCGCGAAAATATTCGAGCGAGAATCTCTTTGAATATCTTTTATGAAAAATTACGAATTCCGTGACTGCAACGATTACGGGATCTGACAAAGTGGCTGTCTCCTCGTTACGGCGAGATAGACGGTATACGCGAAGTAACATACACGCGCGCGCGCGAGCGCGCGAAGTTAAATAGCTGAAAGCGGTTCTTGGCCGGGAAGAAACTTTGTGACTTTTACTACTTCGGCAACGGAACACAGGCGAAATATCGTTAGATAGAGTAGATCACGCACTTAACTCGAGCTTCTATTTTCGTGAAAATACGCTGCTGATATTCTTAAAAAGGGAGAGAACAGGCGATATCTGAGATCTGAAAGCGAACGAAGCACGAAT
The DNA here is from genome assembly GCA_014839585.1 of Pseudomyrmex concolor. Lineage (NCBI taxonomy): Eukaryota > Metazoa > Arthropoda > Insecta > Hymenoptera > Formicidae > Pseudomyrmex > Pseudomyrmex concolor. The sequence continues at coordinate 9,623 of QVOB01019731.1, read as the reverse complement.
CTTAATTACGTTTCGACATTTATGTAATACGCATATAACGCGGCAGCGCGACGTCTTCAAATAAACAAGAAGTCGTCGAAATTCCGTGTACAAACACGCGTTGCATAAAATGACATTAACATCGCGCGGATGTAAATATGGACACACACACACGTTCTGATTCCAAGTACAATATTTAAACTCACGTTAAAATTGTTACAGATAGGAGAAACTTGAATTTTGAAGGAAAATGGTGAAAAGTCAAGAATGTTGAAGTATATTCGTGAAATTATTACGTGCACACAAAAAAAGTAATTTTTATTAATTAAAAAGCCGGTCACGCGCGCGCAAATTCCATATTAGTGGGGGGATATTAATAAAGGTCGGAATGAAAATTTGATGTAGCTGAAACGCGCGCCACGCGGAAAATGGTGTGCTCGACGAAAAGAATTCGCGCTATCTCGGTTATCGTCTGCTTTTTTCGCGGTTCCGCGGAAAAAACTCTCGAGTCACGTTTCCCAGAGACTGAAATCTTCTCCGAACACTAGACACGTATATACGGTATATAAAACCCGGAGGGGTTGCGCGCCCGAAGAAGGACGTCGGTTTCGAGGACTCCGAGCTTCACGGATCACGCAGAAGTTGGACCATAACTGGACTCGGAGCATCCTTGACGGAGAGAGGCCTTCGGAATTTCTCTCTCTCCCTCTCTCTTTTCCTCACAGAGTGAAAATATTCACGGACTATTCAAGCTGCGACTCGTCCGTGTACTCTGTGTAACTCTTTGACCCTTTCGTTACTGCGCATCGGGGGATGCTAATTTCTCTTGAGAGCGCAAGTTATAGCCGAGCTCCACCTCGGTGAATTTCTCGAAATTCTCTCCGAGTTAAATGTCATTCGCATTCGTTCATCGTGTTTGTTCCGATTCTTTTATTCACGTCGACGTCTCGCAGAGGTCTTTGAAATGTAAACAATTTATTTGCCGTTCTCCACCCCCGTATTACGTTGCTCGAAACAGTGTTTCTCTCGCTACCGGTATAGCGGAGATCGCTTAAAAATAGGGGGCGAGGAAAGTTTTCTGCTTGTTTCAATACGTTCTATAACTTCTCTACCCGGGACGAAATTGCTTCTTTCATTTCTTTCGGTCGGATGCGCGATGCAATTTACGCGGAAAACGCGTGGCACACGCTGACGGTACATGACGGATGCGCGCAATGCTCTCGACTTCGAGAGAACGAAGCGATCGACTTGTTGTTTCCCTCCCGGGGGGAATATTCATTCGCGATGTATTCGCTTGGCAAAGTATTTTCAAAGCGTTTTTCAAGGAAAACAATTACCATCCCGGACGCGATCGATCACTTTGTCACGAGCTACGTAAATATCGCGTTCGTGAGAATTTCTTCAATTACAGTTTATTTACAAAAATTTCGCCGCACAAAATTTGTATAACCGCATTTATCTTACCGTAAGTTTTAAAGACTAACGTCTGTTGGCAATCTCAACGTTTCCGATTAGGTTCTCCGCTTTATTTTGAAGAGACTAAACAGTTGCTGTAGTTCATATATAAAGTTCTTTCTCTATTGAATGAACGATTTCAAAAATTGAGTTTAAAAGAACAAACGGGGCAACTAATTTCCAATCGAAAATCGAGAAAACAGTTTCCGAGATCTACAGACAAAAAAACGGCGGAGAAAGGTCTCGCGATTCTTTTTGTAAAAATGATAACTCGCTGATCCTCTCCGAGAATTCGTAACTACATACATCTTTATTCACCGACAGTTCGGACTCGAGCGGGGCATGCAATTGCGGTGGATGTCGGCGTTCTCGCAAAATTGCAGCTTAATCTCGCAGATGTGCGGGTAGGAAGAAAGACGGAGAGAGGGAGAGAGGGAGGGAGGGAGGGAGAGAGAGAGAGAGAGAGAGAGAGAGAGAGAGAGAGAGAGAACGCGCGCGCTAGGAGAACGACATGAAATCCTATTAAGCGATCCTAGCCTCTATCTTCATCCGGCATGTCTGATGCGGCTGACGTCTCGAAACGGCCAGGAAATGGAACAAATGCATAGGAGCAACAGCAAAGATGCCGCGGAAACAGAAAAGAAGATGAAATAGGAAAGAAAGGAACGCGCGCGGAAGAAGAGCTCCGAATTACGAAAACCGAATAAAAACTTTTTTCGCAAACGCGTGACGTTCTGCATTATGTAAAGATACAAGTGAATTAAAGAATCCGGCCGCGTTCTCGCTCACATTCAATAAAAAAAAAAAAAAAACTCAGTCAATTCGCCTTTCAATCGGTTAGTTTCAAATAATCGGATATTACGACGCCCTTTTAAAATGGTACTTGGATTCTTGCGTGTAAACGTTTTAACGCAATTTGTCGTGGCGTGTTTGTCGATTTATTTATTTATTTTTTTGAACATAAATATCGCGTCAGAGCGGGTAGAGCAAAATAGTCGAAAGCCCTCAATCTAAACATCTCGAGTGTGTGACATTTTAAATCCGAACTCTGAAACGCGCGCGAGTCACACTCTTTATATATACATATAAAACGAGCGCGAGATTAACGCTTTTTCTGGTAAAGGAACTACTACTTCGGACGCGCCGATTCGATTCGACAGCCGATAAGGAATATGTGTTTGCACAGCACACATCGCCGGGTTTACAAATGCTTTATGGTGTTTGCATTGATTTCCATCGATGACAGAGCCACAGTAAATATTATCGGAGACAGCTATATCCAGAGAGAGGAGAGAGAGAGAGAGAGAGAAAGGGAGAGAGAGAGGAGAGAATCCGTGAATTAGACGCGCACGCGGTTTATTTTTGCGGTGCACGCGGATGTTGCGAGAGCTCGAGGACGGAATAATAAACCACCTCCACCTCTGTCTGCGTCTCGAGAGCGACAGGCGGAATGTACACGCGAGGGAGAGAGAGATCCGCTCTATTTATGTGTAAAAAGAAATATAATCATATTGTGCTTTGCTTCAGAGAAAAAGAGAGAGAGAGAGAGAGAGACGCGGTCTCTCCACCGAGTATTTTTATATTTTCCCGGCAATTAACGCTTTAATCGACGCGCGCGCTGGTACACGGTAAATCACAATTTGTTTTTCTTTTGTCATAAATCAAGAGTAGCGCCAAGTTCACTTGTCGTATGTGTCAGCGGGGTTGACCGTGACACTCTCTTCACGCGACAGTCGGACATTTGCGAGCGAAGCTGAGATTTTTCACATGTATTTTTTTATATGAGACTCTTTCTCCTTCATTTTTTATTATTCAGCAACGCGGTTGAGAGCCGTTGAGCTAAATTAAACATTTGCAATGTTCGGAAAGAACAATGGAATGCATTTCGAATTTTACTTCGCCAAGAGAATTTATATGTTCGTCAATGACTTGTTTCATCGACGTGAGTTTTAAAACTACTTCGTGGATATGCTATGTCGACCGCGACAATTTTTCGCGATAGGGTAACGCACTCACTCCCCCTTTAATAAATACAAATGGAAGGAAAAAACTGCGGAGACATATTCTCGAGATGATATTGCCCGAGTTAGAGCTCCTTTCGAGGAAAGGAATCGTATGTATTCAATTTCTGCTCTTCGGAATATCAACTGGCAAGCGGCCACAACGGGAGAGAGAGAGAGAGAGAGAGAAAGAGAGAGAGAGAACAAGCGGGAAAGGGCGGCGCGGCGATATCTCCAGAAAGATATTTGTCGGACGCCTCCACCTGAATCCGAACTGCACTTGACTCCGCCGTGTAACCACCATGTGGAAATTTGACCCGCATCCGAACGCGGTTTCTATCCGGTGAGGCATTTTCGCTAGCCCAAATGTCACACAGCGTAAAACATACGTCCTTTTGCGCTAAAAAACTAATATTAGCGCAAAAACAATGCGATAAGAAAAAAATAATTGCGTTAAAATCACGATGATGTGTGTATTGCGGGTATTTTCGTGAACAAATTGAAATGTGCAGGAAAACTTTTCGATAAGAAAAGAAACAATAAACACACACACATATATAAAGTAGCACATGTTCACCTCTCATCGAGAGTCGCTCGAACGGAGTTTAAGAATATAAGAGCAAAGAAACCAAGAAAAAAAAAAAAATTCAGACGGATCTCGAGAGACGGAAGCACATCGAATGTGCGCCTTCTTTTAACGTCTCCGTGGATTTTGCCGCACGTTTCTGGCAATGTCCGTGCAGCTGTCCGCAATTTTCAAGCTGATGCGACCACAAGGGCGACCGACCCACTTCACTAGTCGGTCGATTCTTACATCGCGCTTATTTCTATACAAGTCTTTTCTCAAGAATTGCGAAAACCGCAGCTGTTCAAATATCGACAATCAAAATATGTGATTTTTTTTTCATAAATTAATAAACTTTCAATCGTAAAAAGTTTCACAAATCAAAAGTTTTTTTTCACAGAGCGCGAAAATATATTTTCGAACCTACATATCTCTGAATGTGTACTTTTTTTCGCTGCAATGTTTTAATTTAATTATCGAATTGTGTGACTTAAAATATTAAAAAAAAATTGTGTTTCAATCAAACTGTTATTTAATATTTGTATCGAAAAAACTAAAATAATTTGATCATTCACGTAGTGAATGATCATTAAAAATTTGCGAATGCGGTCAAACCTGAAGAGTGTGCGATTGTCGAACTGTTAGCGCGCAATTTACGATCTAATGTAACCGGAAAATCCGCTTTGTCCTCTCTCCCCCTCACCTCCGTGAGTCCGTTCAACGGAATCACTAGCGTCAACGATTGGCTAGTTTGGCTTGTTAAACGATCGGCGTAATGGACAATCGGGAATTCAGTTTAATCCCAGAATGCCGAAGTTCTCTCTCCGACCGCGCGCGTTTGTGCTGACTGGCTTATACATTTAATTGCCAGCTTTTCTCGTCGACATTCTTTGTATTACGCTCCGATAATTTTTCTTGAAAATAGCTTACCGCTATTTCAATTTCTCGTATCGCATTTAATCTCATCGCACATGTAATGAAACAAGTGATTTTTCGTTTATTTATTATCTATCCGATAGTCTCGTGTCTCTTCGTTAGAAATAACGCGCGCGCGGAAATCGATGTTTTATTTGCGGCGTATGGACATACTCCACAGCGCGATATAGAAATATCGCGATATGGAAATATCGCGCTGTCCATGACAAATAATAGCACTTTAGATCCACTTAACGGGAAAAATGAAAAAGTCGCTCGAGATCGCGCGCAAGAGCGCACTTAATAATTCCATCTCGCGCGTACGACGGGCTCTCGACGACGAGTTCTATCAATATCTCCATGTGTATACCGATGCGTAGTCGCGATACTCGCATATACTCTGCGCCACACGCAATTACCGTCGAGGTATTATTACGCGGCGCGAATCTCCGCGCTAATTTTTATTTGATCTCTTTACGGTCTCGCCCGCTCGCTCGGATGCGAAGCAAAGCGAATTCCGCGCGCGTAACCCCGCACGCACAGCTTTTCATTAAACACGACCTCGTCGGTCCTTTTCCGGTTTCGGACGCGAGGTTAATGACTGGAAAGGTTAATGAGTTTACATTAATGAGTGTGATGTGCGCGCGTGTGTACACCGCATATACGTACGGTCCATTTGGTCGCGCGGTATACGTGTTGTTTTCATATCCACGCGTTTCAGTCGTATTTCCTAACGATGATCGCTCCTTCTTTCTTGTTGCCGCGTCGAGCATCTCGTTATTTTCAAGCGCGCGCATATTTCGCGCGCTCACGTCGGAGTGTATCGGGAAAAAATGTTATTTCTCTCTTTTTTTCTCGATAAAAACAGAATCCTCCCCTCTTCCGTGTCGCCATTTTGCATTTTTAATTGAATATTGATTAATTGCACGGAGACGAGAGAGCTGATATCGAAATTTCGTTACGTTGTAATGAACATGTTAAATCTTTTTTTCTTTCTCCCGCGCTTTTTTTCCAATTTTCTTCTTTTTCGGTTTTATATAGTTTTTTTTGGCTCGCGTTTTAGTTACGTTTCTCAATGTGTGTGTTGCGACAAAACAAAATACTTTGAGATACTTTTACCACGCAAGTCGATTACCGCGAATGAATCGCGAAGAGTCAGAGTCGCGGTAAGTTAACGTCGCGTTCTGATCACGGAAACACGAAATGCGTATAATATATAACGTTTTCTTTGACGTACAATAAACCGCAAGAAGCGACGTGACAAAAACACACGCACGCGATATCGCACATGGGGGTTTTTCCTCGGTGAGCACGACAGTAGCGCGCGGTATCGATCACCTTCTCAGTGTCTCCATGACGTCTCATATGACAATACGTAGTGTGACAATGATCAAGGGTTACGGAGGAGTAGCAGAGAAAACCAAATATATATATATATATAGGATCATAAATTGTGGCTCATTCCGCGGCACGGGCCATTCTTTACAATCCTCCATATCGAATTACTTTTCACGGCATTATTTATGGCGATCCGAACTTATACAGGGTCTTTCCGAGCTTTGCTTTTGTTCGGAGTTCGCGTCGAACGGAACGAGCGAGCGAACGAACGAACGTGGGACGCGTGATCAATGACAAGCACGGCATTGCGAAAAATTTCGCGATGAAACTTGATGCGTTCTGATCGCGACCGAACTATATTGCGAATAATACACAGGTTGAATAAAAAAATAAATTGTTTTAATCGGTCGTCGTACAAATAAATATAGGTATTGAAAAAGTAGCGCGAGTTAAAAAAAAATACATTCAAGCGTGAAAAATAGCGGTTACTAAAACGAAACGAAAATCGCACGCAAGCTTGAGACAAAAGTATTGTCGCGAAATATTTTTCCGATAAATTCCTCCGCAATTGCGAAATCGAATAAAATCCGATATGCCTTTTGACCGGTTGGTTTGTCTGTTGAAAATCTCTGGCCCGCACATCTGTTTACTTCGCTACCGCACTTTTACCGCCTCCGACTCTCAATCTAGTTATTTTTTGTGTGCTTTAATATTCGATACTTCGTGGTTTTACGTAAAAAAAAGAAAAAACAACCCCAACCACTGCACTATCGCTCGCTTCTATCGAGCCCGGGCGTTTCTCATAAAAAAAAGAGGTACGTGTAGCTTTCGGCGTGATATCTGATACCGTATGGCGCGAGATTGGATTTAATATATATGTTTTTTTTTTCGCGTTCCACGGCGCAGTAAAACAAAAATCTTCCCCAGAAGTCCTCTCTCTTCCACTTTTCAACATTTCGGGAGCAGGACATCGAAAACGGGTTTTTCTCGACAGCTGTTTTCCATGCTATCAAAATTCTGTTGTATCGATCACCGGCGGAGGTTGCAAAATTTCCCCGAGGTCTCGTTTTTTTCATCCCCTCTTTTTTTTTTTTTTTTTTCAATCGCCGCAGCTACGCTTTGTACCACGAACGAAAATTTGATATCGCACAAACGGCCGATGATACATCCACTCCTCCCTCTCTCCTTCCAGCTAACGTACTCCTCTCTATCAAAATAGTTACCGTTTTCATTATGACAGTATCGCGCATTATGTGTCTTTATAAGCGCCAAGTGTTCCGCAAAATATACTTGGCAAGGAAACGCGCCGCAATTCGCGATTTACTTTTTTTTTTTTGTTTGTTTACTTATCTGACAAAACATGCTTTAAATATAAATCAATAAAAATAGAAGATACTATTTTAACAGTAAACTTAGGAAATTCAAAATTCAGATGAAAAAAGAGATAAAACTACAATTTTTTTGGCAATTAATGTAAGGCGCTAAAGAGAAGCTCCGCGCATGTAATTTTAGACTATCTTGCTCACATTTCAAGGCGAGAAAGACTTCGTACAGTCCTTGTCTTCGAATTGTCCTTCTCGGACAAGATCTTTTAATTAACTCCGGATTCTGTCCGGGTCAATTGCTTTTCGTGAGAAAAGAGAGAAAAGAAACGGGTGCTTCTACGCCGGATCGACGATAATGTATCATCGTTTAATAAATCCTTACTTTGATTATTTAACGATCAAAAAAAAAATAAAAATAAAAATAAAAATAGTACAGCGAGAAACAAACGCGTGCACATTTACGGATTTGCGCTCTGCAAACGCTACATTATGTAATTGCGTTTTTACGTTACGCAATAATGTTATAATAATCTACCCTTTAATCTTTCCGCGTGAATTTTATAGCAGTTTAATGTGCTACCGGTTATTTTGTTTGTTACGTTAATAATAATTATGTGCACATGTAAATACGCGTCTAAAAAGAGGTTTTGTATAGCAACTGGTGTTACACATGTAATTACGTGATATCACACGGCATAATATATATACATATATATATATATGTGTGTGCATAATGGCAACTGTGCGCAAGAACCGTTACATCATTAAACACTGTTTAAATATTGTTTCAAGCGTAATTTGCCGCAATTACGGCATTAGTTGCAACATAAAAAAAGATATTTGAAAAATGGATCGCGTGACTTTTCAAGTTGCCCCCCCCCCCCTCCCCGTTACGGCGCAACCCCTTCGGCTACGCTGAAAGAATTATAGGGCGCTTTAATAGCACAACGACCCGCCATCCATTTTTCTTATCCGCGGGGGAGTTTAGGAGAGAGAAAGTCTCGTTCTCTTTCTCTCTCCTAAACTCTCTCTCTTCCTCGTAACGAGCGAGAGCGACGCGCGGTGTGTTTAATTAACGCGAAACTCGCGTGGAAATAGAGATTCAACTTCGCAGTTCTCTCGCCCGTCTCTTTTGTCACTCGAATCTGACATCGATACTCCGCGGCGGAGTATCGATTTGATTTTATCGAGTTTTACAAACGGTCCGTGTACGTATAGGCTACGTATATGGTCAATCGTGCGGGTAAACGCTCTCGACGCAAACAAGACACCGAGACAAACTGTTCTGCTGTCAAAGACGGCACTTACGCGCGGAACTAAATAATTCAGAAATTGTTACTTCCTATTGCATGCACATCCTACTCGTCCAATATCGCGTGCGAACACAACGGGTGTCTCCCCGACGTAAGATACGACGTAATAATCACCGGTTTGTTCCTCTTTGTTTCGCATTTTATCATCACCGGTCACACAAAACAACACGCTTCCTCGTTACGATCGATACAGTTTTCGCTGACGCAAAAATTTCGCTCTTCGTTCGCGAAAAAAAAATTGCACGTCGTGAGATTAATAATCGGCGGCGGGGAAACGCGAACTGTGAACCCACATGTGCATGTGAGACATCGTGTTGTACGACATCGTACGCGCGCGTTGTGTGCGTGTGTGTGTGTGTGTGTGTACGTGTGAGGAGAATGAGACATGATTACCTCCTCAATTACCGCTCAATGCTGTCCTCTGCACATAATTCATAACGTTATGTACACCATGGGTGAAATTCACTCGTACGTACTCTGCGACCGCGAGCAGAGCCGAGAAATTCCGCCGATGTCGAACTCGAGATTTATGCGATTTCGCGTAATTAGAAATTGACGATGAAACGTTTGCGCGTTAATTCAACGCAGTAGTTTCTCGCGAGGATTTTCTCTTTTTAAAAAATATTTGCCAGAATGCGTTCTCACAGTTAAAAAATATCATCGATTGACAAATGATGTGATGTAACAAATATTTTATGAAAGTATTCAAACGTATAGAAATATTGTTCTCGAC
>QVOB01019730.1:0-11762 GCA_014839585.1 Pseudomyrmex concolor | reverse complement strand
GTTGTTATTAAAACGGTTTTATGAGTGCGTGTAAAACGTGGTCATAATCAATTAGGACGTAGAATGACGTATAGACTAATTTCACGAATCACGAGTCCCCACTGAGCCATAAGAGCACCAAACCAAACCATCTTGAAGAAGTGTAAGGTGAATGCAAAAGTAAAATTTAAATAAAAAGACAACAAACAAGAAGTTTGTGTGCATTAAAGGTTAGAAACTAGAGATTAATTATTTACTCATTAGAATAAAAATTACATAATAAAATGTATATACTATATAACATATAACTTATATATATTTTTTAATATTATAATATATATAGAGTAAATATTTATAGGAAAACCAAAACTAAAACTTAAGCAGAGAAAAGGGAGATTTTAAAGAAAGATAGATGTGAACTGAGCATATCATATATATATTCCACTATGACCGATATAAGCTATAGTTTAATTTGTGCAGTTCGTGAAGGAAGACTAGAAGAAGCAACGAAGTTAATTAATTCTTTTGGATTATCTTATTCACAAGCATGGTCAGAAGGATATGTTTTACTTCGTGATGCTATTGAAAAGAAACATACAGCAATTAGTAAACTACTTTTAACAAAGGGTTCTAAAGTTAACAGCAAAACCGAAAAACCTTCTAATACTCCACTTCATTTTGCTGCTACAAATGGTGACATAGAAATTGTTAAGATGCTTCTAGACAGAGGTGCTAACATTAATGCTAAAAATAAAGATGGAATAACTCCGCTTTACAATGCAATTGAAAACGAGAAAATGGAAGTTATTAAATTACTTTCAAATCGTGGAGCTAATGTTAACGCCAGAGACAATTATAATAATACTCCTCTTCATATTGCAGCTAGGAGAGGATATTTACAGATTGTTGAACATCTTTTAAAACATGGAGCTTATGTTAATTCTCTGTGTATCTGTACCTATACATTTAAAAATAATACACCACTGTACTTTGCTGTTGAAAATGGCCATGAAAAAGTTGTTAAGCTACTTTTGGAATGTGGAGCTAATGTTGATGCCCAAGATAATGTTGGTAAAACTATACTGCACTTTGCTGTTGAAAAAGGACATTTAGTAATTATTGAGCATATTTTAAAATATTGTCCTGATATAAATAACAAAAGTAACAGGAGCTCTCTCAATGCTGCAGTATATGGCTATCAAAAAGAGTATAGCAAGATTGTCGAAAATCTGCTTCAATATGGTTTTACTGTCAACTCTGAAGATATAAACAATTGTAAATTGCTGCATGCTGCTGTTGAGAAAGGATATTTGAGAATTGTTGAAGAGCTCTTAAAATATGGTGCTGATGTTAATATGTTATACGACTCAATAGCTGGAAAAGGAAAAGGTTATACGCCTTTACATACTGCAATCAAAAATAAACAAGAGGAAGTAGCTAAACTATTAATAAGCTATAAAGCTGATGTAAATGCTATAGATGAAACTGGAAACACTCCAATATTTTATGCTATTAAGAATGCCGATTTAAAAATCACCAAACTACTTTTAACTAATAGAGCTAATATAAAAGACAATCCTAAACTACTGAACATTGCTGTTAAGGAGGAGTGCAAAGAAATTGTTGAAGTTCTTCTACAACATGGTGCTGATATTAACGCTAGTGATGAATATGGAAGAACAGCATTACATTTTACTGCTTGCGAAGATGGAGATTGCTTTTTTCCCTCTATCAGAAGGAATAAAAATTCTGTTAAAGGAGAAATTGCCAAACTGCTTCTAAGTAGAGGAGCTAATGTAAATGCTCAAACTAAAAGTAATTTAACAACCCTTCATGCTGCTACTCAAAAAGGATATGTAAAAGTCGTTGAAGCACTTTTAGAACATAATGCAGATGTTAATTCCGTAGATAAAAGTGATATAACACCACTCCACCTTTCTGCCAAAACAGGCAATGAAGTAATTAGCAAAATGCTCTTGAATAAAGGAGCTAATGTAAATGCTAAGCAAAAAGATAGAATAACTGCACTTCATATTGCAACTCTTGAAGGTCATACAGAGGTTGTAGAGTTATTGCTAAAATACAGTGCCAAAGTTGATTTTAAATTTAACAAAAGTGACATAACACTACTCCACATTGCTGCTCAAAAAAGTTATCTGGATATTGTTGAGGTTCTCTTAAAATTTGGTGCTGACATTGATTCTAGAGATGAATATGGTAGAACAGCGCTTCACATTGCTTCTAAGGAGGGATGTATACAAACTGTTATTGCTCTTCTAAAACACGGTTCTGATATTAATGTTATAAATAAAAACAATGATACACCGCTTGACGTTGCTATAGATGGTATCAGTTTATTTTATAATAGAAATGAAGTTTACAATTACGATTCTGACAATGATTATGACGACTTTGAACGTGATATCTGTGCTTGTGAACAAATTGCTGAGATTTTTAAACAGCATATAATTAAGATGAAAACTGCAAATTTATATGTAAGTAAAAAAAATTTCCTATCAATGCGAAAATTTGAGCTAATGAGTAGCAATTATAGAATAAGAGATTTCCAAGATGAATGTGAGGAAGAAATAGCAATCATGAAGAGTGAGAAGATTAGTAATACTAACATTTCATTTTATGATATCTTGACAAAAGGTAGAAATTCATTAGCAATATATATGAGGAATGAAAATATAATGCAGGTTTTTAAATCAGACAATTATAAAACAAAATTTCCAATATACGCTAGCATGGTAGAAAATCATTTAAGAAAGGGTATGAAAAGAAAAGAGTTGCTGGAACAAGGCAATAAAACTTTTCATTTTCTCTTTAACAACTTTTCTGAGTTACCATATCACTGTATTGAAAAAATATTTAATTACCTAAGTGATGAAGACTTAAGAATTTTAATCGATTCTTGTAAGCCTTCTAGTGTCAGTAATCTTAATACTGATATTAATAATGTAGAAATTACCTCAAATATATCTAAAATACCATGCGTTTAAGTCAAGGAAGAATATGATGCGTTGTGTTTTTTGATATTTTTTCAGTAAACAGAATATAACACTTGTAATTGCATTTATTAATTTAAAAAATAAAATTATATTGGAAATCTTTAAATCAATCTTTGTTTCTATCACCTCAGATATATATGTATTTTCCTTAATTATATGTATATAGGTTTTTTTATATGTTAACTATAACATGCCTAGAAACAAAAAAGAACTGCACTGTGTGCGTGATGTATAAAAAATGCATATTCAATGTTTTAAAATAAATTATACAATAATTTATTCTATCTGTAATATTTCATCAATATTCGAATCCAAATCGGAATACTTCAATTTATTTTTACGAGAAGCAATAGGTATTTTTATCTTTCAGAGTTCGCGGAGCGGGTTGCGGGAATGCACTGTCCGAAGTTTTTAGACTGATAAACAACACAGTAGACGCTATAGATCACTATAGATCCGCTTTCCCCTCCACACGCACACATAAGCGGCTTCATTTTGCCGCTTTCCATCATGCTCAATAGTCTCGTGCATCATGCCTGATCGTGTCTGATCGAGACGTAGAGAGGGCCCTCGCTATAGATCCGTTTTTGAGAATTTTCCGCTCCTACAGCGGATCTATAGCGAGAGTCTACTGTATATATACTTTATCTGGCACATACTATACTCGATGCGTGACGAGGTATCGCGCGCGAGAATGTTGTGCGTATCGCGCTTCACATAAGAATATGGAGTGGCGTACAGTGGTGATAATAGTACTAGTCGTGAGTCTGTGTTTCTTTATAATACCGATCAGAGTGGGGCCGGACAAAAATTTCGAAGACGCTAAACTATTCGCGGAGTATGTTACTCGTTACAATAAATCCTACAAGGACAATCCCGTCGAGTATAAACAGCGACTCGAGCGCTTTCAGGTAAACGATAAGACGATTTGTCAGACAAGCGATTGTATACATACATACAGTTGCGCAAGCGATGAGCGCGGAAATCGGCTTTGAATTTATTTTGTACTATAATTATAATTAAATATATATATATACAACACATTTCTATGCGTTTAATCTCAATTCAATTTACAAAATGTTTTTTAAATATTTATATATACGGAAACTTTAGCGTGTCGATTGATTACAGAGGTCATTGCGACATATCGAAAAGATGAATAGTTTTCGATCGTCGCAAGAAAGCGCGCACTACGGACTGACGGAATTTTCCGATTTGTCAGAAAATGAATTCATAGAACGAGCTCTGCTTCCCAACTTACCCTTGCGAAGTAAGTTTGACACTAAAAACAAAAATAATAATGCTTTTCACAAAAATAAAATTCATAATTTTTTGTTACACGAGTAAAAGAGTTGTAAAAAATATCGTAAAAGAAAACTCGATCAGTGCAAATGTAAAACAATTAGAGTTGTAATTTATTCGCTGATACGAATGTATGCGCTTTTATCTCTTAATTAGGCCAAAAACACACTACGGCTTCGTATTATTATCAGCATACAGCGGATTCGATTGATCACGCGAAAAGAGCGACGATGCCATCTAAGATCGACTGGCGTGACAAAGGAGTTGTTGGGTCGGTTGTGAGCCAGGAGAGCTGCGGAGCGTGTTGGGCGTTCAGCACTATTGGGGTGGCCGAATCCATGTACGCCATCAAAAACGGAACTTTCTATTCCTTTAGCGTGCAGGAAGTAGGTTGTTATATATTCCTGACACGTTTCTTTGTTTTCAAGCGAGAGAAAAACTTTTGGAAAAAGTGCGCAAAATTTTATTACAAAATTCTGCGCGCTTTATCGAATAAATCGGTTATATTATGCTTTTGAATAGCTGCATTTTTTTAAATCTCTTCTAGCAGTCCCTTTGCAACGCAATTTGCCGTTTATATAAGTAGGGATCTCTAGAAAAATGTTTTATAATTTCACGGTATATTCGAAAAAGTCTCATACTTAACGACTCTTATATAACGCGCTTAAAGAAATTGGAAACTTATTTTTAATCTTTTTTTAATCTTTATGCGCGCAAAATTTAATCGGCGATTAAATTTAAATTTCCATCTCGCGACATATTATGCAGATGATCGACTGTATGCCGGGCGATTACGGATGCCAAGGTGGTGATATATGCAGTTTACTCTCGTGGCTGTTGGAGTCGAAGATCACAATCGTCTCCGAAAGCGTTTACCCTCTCACATTGCGGAACGACGCGTGTACATTGTCTAAGAAGTAAGTTTATGATATTTTTCTAGATAATAAGAAAATATATTCATATAAAAAATTCGAAAGATTAATGTAATTGCAATTGTCATTATAAATAAATAATGATACAATATCACGGATTTTAACATGAGCTAATATTTCAGAGATTCTGCAAAAACATCGGGAGTAAGAATAAAAGATTTCACATGCGACAGGTAGAGTTAACGTTTGTTCAAATGTTCTTTTTATCATAAAAATATATTCACTGCGCGTTTATTTCGTTTTAATTACACAAAATTCGTCATGCCGGACGAAAATCTCAACGGCGATTTTTGAGCATTAATCAAATCTGTTTTAGTTTTGTAAACGCCGAGAGCAAACTTCTGAAACAGCTTGTTACTCACGGACCTGTAGCGGCTGCGGTGAATGCCATATCTTGGCAGAATTATTTAGGCGGTGTGATACAGTATCACTGCGACAGTTCGTTCGACAATTTGAATCACGCCGTTCAGATAGTGGGATACGACTTGACAGCGAGTATACCGCATTACATCATTAAAAACTCTTGGGGGCCTACGTTTGGGAACAAGGGTTACCTTTACATTGCAATCGGTAAAAATTTATGCGGTAAGGAATTAAATACAAACAAACGATAATTCGTGCTCCGCGCGAATAAGTTATCTATGATTATTTTAGTGTATGAATAAATAAATGTTAATATATATCGTATGTTTACAGGTATTGTCAATCAAGTTTCGTCGCTCGATATTGTCTGATTTATTATAAGGTCCGTTCCAAGGTTTACTTATGAGAGATAAGTAAAAAGAGGAACCAAAAAAAAATTAAATATAATAACGTAATATACATGTATATTGCAATATAACTATATAAATTTTTTACAAAACAATACATCGAATTTAGAAATGTGACAATAAAATATTCTGTTACGCACGCATGTATATTATAATATATAATAATAATAATAAACATTGACATTTTGAATCATCTTGTGTATTTAATTAACATAAAATCATAATTCTTAATTTTCAGAGATTCTTCCAACTAACTGTTATTTTTAACGTTAATGTAAAGTATAATTACAAAATGTATGTGGATATTTTATTTATAAAAGATATCTATATATATATACATATATATATATATATCTTTATGTATAATATATAAAATTAATTATTAACATGTACAACATAAGTGTCATTTAATATTTCTTACATTAGTAAATGTTAGGAAAAGAATTTGAACTTGTCAAAGTCAAAATTTTATGAGATTTGCCTTTGTCACGCGTGCGATTTAGAAGCTTATTTAAGAATCTTCTGGCTTATCTTGATTTGTATCCACATCCCAACCATTCCAAGCGATTGACAGCTTCGTCTTCATTTGCTTCGTCAACGGCGGGATCATGTGACGAGGTATCAAGAACGTCGACAAGTTGAACAAGTCCAGGAAGACTTTATACCTATCACTGTTGGTAAAAATAAATAACTTTTAAACTAATAAATTTAAAAGTGTAAGTATTTATAAAAGCCAAGATTCCGCAAAGTCGTGTGTACAGCCAATAAGAGCGAACAGTAAAAACAATTTCACGTGAAGTTATACACCATCAAATTCTCTAATTGTAAGAACTATTCAGAAATATTTAAAAATATTCGAATTGTTTATGAGCAATTCTGAAAAGCGTTCCAATTCTTAATAAAAACATCTGAGCATTTGGATAAAAATTCTGAAACAATTTTTACTATAAAATGCTTGTTTTATTACATTCTAAACTATTTTATGTGGATAAAGTTCCACTATAGATTTAGAAAACTTTTAGATTAAAAAAAATCTTCTCTAAATAAAATATCGCGCGCGTGTATATCAAAATATATTAATTAAAAAATATATTACATAAAAATTTATATACAAAGAGTAATGAAAGAAAAAAATACCTTAACGTGGACTTTAAATATTGATAGCCAGAAGAGCCACCGGTGCCTAACTGCTGAGATCCGATCATCCTTTGTACCATGATAACATGGTTATCTGGAATTAAAAAAAAAACGAACATTTTTCTTCACAAGCAACGAAAAATAAAAGAATCGTTAGATTGTACATCAGTAAAAATTAAAGTTTACTAATAAACATAATGATCTCGAACATATTTTAATTAACATTCAGAGATAAAAATGAAAAATTGTGAGAAAGAATATTTAATAAAAATACAAATTTTATGAAAGATTTGTTTAAATTAAGGGTTTCTTTCTGGTCGGGTAAAACGTTTTTATACTCACATATTTCAAAGATCTGAAGCCTCAAAAATATATTTGTGAAGTTATAGGTCAAAATTCGAAAAATTGACAAAATTACAGATCGTAAAGATATTAATTAATACTTTTCCTACAACATATTCGCGAAAAAATGGTCTTTCGTGTTTATAAGATAGAATATTTCTTTAATTGAAGAATAAATAAAACTAAATTATGTAATAATATCCTGAGGTATCCTACATGTTATAATAAACGTTTCACGCGATTCTTCGAAAAGTATTTTTCTTACACCTCCATTTCGTGATTAGAGAGTCGATATCCATTAACGCCGTAAGGATCTGATGCGGCTGACTAAATCGCGGCTCATCCCGATACAAAGTGATCATTATGGCTCCTTGAAGAGCCCCATGCGAGAATCTTCGTTCGCTTCGTGACACAAGAGCGTCGTGAAGAGATTCATTGAAGATGGTTTCGAAAACTGCTCGCCGCGATTGCACATTACTCAATAAGTACTCTCTGACTTGTTTTCTTGGTTGTTTCTAAAAAAAATTGATAAAGTTTTCTCAAATACAAAAAAAATACGGCTAATAATTATAATTTGGCTCAAAAAGTTAATGCTTTGTAAGAAAACTTTATAAAAAAAATAGACAAAAAAAAGATTGTCTTTAAAACTGTTGAGAAGATATGGATATTGATATCTCATATTTGATCAGTTTAATTTTACATGATTTATAACTGTTACACGATTTGCAGAATTGATTTAGATATGATTACGTTTGCGGCTTTTTCCTGCTCGGCCAGCATTTGCTCCACCGATCGCTTGTATTTTCCCCAAAAATTGAAATCATCATCTGTCTCGAGACCTGGAGTTCTGGCTAACCATCTTTGAACCAGGGTATTGAGACTGCATTCCTCCTCCGATCTCTTGATTGCCTCGATAGCTTTCGGGTCTCTACCGAAGACCTTTATATAATTCTGATTATATTTGACTCTGTTCTCCTGCTTCACGCCCAGTTTGTTTTCCAGCAGACGAAATTGTAACGACTGGAAACCCGAAGCTGGACACAGATAGTCTCGAAACTCTATGAAGTCTAACGGCGTCATCGTTTCGAGAATCGTTACTTGATCTACCAACAACTGTAAATTAATATTTATATATATATAAATATTATATATATAGTGTTACTTTGCTGAGATGTACAAAAAATTAAGTAATGTAAAAAGATTGGATAATAATTATACATATTGAAAAAAAAACCTGGTGAATCAAACAAATTAT
The DNA here is from genome assembly GCA_014839585.1 of Pseudomyrmex concolor. NCBI lineage: Eukaryota > Metazoa > Arthropoda > Insecta > Hymenoptera > Formicidae > Pseudomyrmex > Pseudomyrmex concolor. Next base: position 3,031 of record QVOB01019730.1, on the reverse strand, counting down.
TATTTAATCCAACATACGACGATCAAAGATTATCGAGCAAATATTTGTTTTTAATTTAAAGAAACATGTTTTCTTTTAACTCTTATAGACTTCAATTGAAAACCAAGTATTTGAAACAATAAGTGATTTAAATTAAACTAATTTTTATTGACAGTACACAGTATTTTTTCGCAATATATAAATAAATTTTATTTTATACGGGAATAAATCAAAGACGCTTTGTACATGTACGTTTTGGTATAAAATTATTTTTGTCTCTTTCTTTCTTCGATTTTACAAGTTCTAAAAACCATGTTCAAAACGCCGCCATCGATTTTTCAATGCGACTGCATTTCTATGGATGCCGGAATAAACAGAGGGTATGCGAACAGTATAAAAGACGAACGCGTAGTGCATTATATAGGGTACGTATAAAAACTCATATATTTCATATATTTCAACTTTTAAATATGATGTTTTTTGTTTTGAAAATCAAATGTTTAAACATTAAGAGACTTCTTGTCTTCAATCGCAAATCTTTGCCTCAAGATATCCGATATTATGTTTTGATATACATATATCAATGGTGTAATGCCGCGGAAAGGTGTTTCATCGAATCATAAGGGAAAGGTGCAACCGCACATTTATTCTGCGGTATTGAAACAGAGTAGTTGCCTAACGTGATTACTACAAGCCAAGTACACGGTGTCGCATAACGTCTAGGGATATTATTTCATTCAGCCTCCAGTATCATTTCTGTGGTTCTCACGGTATACCTGCGTCATGTTCAATTGAATAATGAAAATACATACCGTGTTGTGTGACGAAAATTATTATTGCGACACATCGTTGAAATTTATCGCAAAAAAATAAAAAACTTAAACATGTAAAACAGAATATGTAAGTCACCAAAATAAAATACAAACTAAAACAAAATTTATCGAATTTGTTATACTTTTTATATTTATATTTTTTTGTCTGGATTATTTTGAATTTAATATATGCTTTATTTTATGTAATAGTCACTTTGAATATGTATTTATAAATGTAATCTATATATGTAACATATACTACACACACACATATGTATATGTATGTATGTGTGTGTGTTTTTGCAACGTGTCAACTACTGTAAGAAAATGTGTCTCAAAAATAAACAGCTTCTAGTGGGATAGAAAAAAAGCTAATATAGAGAATTTTTTAAATTAAAAGCTAATATAGAGAAACATACAGAGACTGTTCGGCTAATCGGCTTTCGATTAAGAGCCGTTCACCTTTCATAACTATTACTGTTACTAAAATAAGCGGATTTGTCTATGAAACACTTGGACTTAGCATCCACTTGTAAGTAATCTCTATTCACATTACAGACCATGTATAATATTTATTTCTATTGGCTATATATAAAATCGTTTTTAAAACATACTTTCAGAATAAGTACAATGCGATTCAATCGCTTCAGGATCTCCAGGGTTTTTGATTCGTTCAGGATGTAAGAAGCTTTATTTTTCTCGTTGATGGCTGAGTGTTTGTTAGAAGATCCGTTGCATCCGTTGGATTCGGAGTTGAAAAGCGTCCTGATGGAGTCGAGCTCGAAAATAATTTGCTTGAACCAGAGCTCGTAGGCTATAAAAATCAAAATATGTATCAAAATATGTAAATAATTTATTAAGCTCTTGTTTGGATTAAAAAACAATTAATGTTATATGAAATAGATAAACAAATAATACGTAATTTTATAATGTTATTGTATAATTTTACAATATTTTCTGTTAGCATAAAAGTAAATTTAATTACTGCTTATTTTTAATCGAGCTACATATGAAAAAACTCTCAGTTATTAGCACCTTGATGAGTGACGATGAAAAGATGCTCATCATGAACTTTGTTACTATATTCGACGCTGAGCAACCTTTGCGCAGACAAGATTTTGTCTAAGCAGAGATATTCGCCATAGAGTAATGTTGGTCCTTGCGTTATCTTATCTTCGTCCGAACCTTGATCTTCTCTTTAATAAATATATTCATTATCACACACTTTTGTAATTGCGTACGTAACTTCGTATGAAATTATTTTAAATGCAAGCGAGAGCGATATAATGCGATTAAAACATCATAAATCGAGTGACGATCACATTATCTTTTACGCAATTTGTTTTGAATTCGCGCGAAATATTTTTTTATTGACGTGTTTTCTTACATAAAAACTGTCGACTTCGATGTTGAAACTCTGATGCAGAAAGAAAATATGCTGAATATTAAGCACATCTGTTATTTTTCACAATAATCTGATATAAAATATATTTTAATAAGTAATTATAATATTATACTTATATTATATATATATATATTAATAATATATATGATGCAAAAAGCGCGTGCGCTCTCGATTGCCGAATAACAGAGTTAAAGAATTTAAAAAAATTTAGAGTGGCGAATCTGTTTGACATTAAATCTACTCATTAATTTTAATTTTTAAAAATGAGTTTATAACCTTTTATAAAACCACATGTTATCAATTTATTATCATCTGAGATAGAAAAATAAAAATTACTTACGCGATACCGCTTGATACTGGACAAGCCATGATTGAGATATGTCTTCTAGAATGACGTAAAAATAAATAAAGATAACACGTTTAAGTGCAAAATAAGTTTTTGATAATTATTTGTTAAATAACTTCTTTGATGATTCTTGAAGAGAGACAGACTAGAAGTTGGTAAGAAGAACTATAGTATATTGAGACTCTTTAAATGTGACTTATTGAATTCGCACAGAATATCTATGCAAGTAATCACACGGAGCACATGTTAACGAAGAGAAGTATTGCGTGCGACTAACGTTCGATCGACTAGGTCGGTCAGAAATTATCTTGCATAATATATAAGAGCGTGTAATGTATGACCATATATAAAAAAATTTTGAAACGATATTACGATATCAGTAACTATATAATTCTAATAGTAAAAGAAGAAAAATAAAAATAAAAGATCTCGCTCGTGTTGTTAAAACAAATAAATTTGTCAATTTAGGTCAGTATCGAGCAAAAAAAT
>QVOB01019729.1:0-11763 GCA_014839585.1 Pseudomyrmex concolor | reverse complement strand
CGTCTGCGATACTGAGAACAGCTGGTATGACACGGCTTCCAGTGTCAAATGTCTGATGAAGAGGAGGGTCCGGTATAAGTTTTCTCGTCGTAAAGCTTTCGATCAAAACAACTTTTGCGTTGTGATTTCACATGATACGAGCTGTATTATAACATAAGCTGATATTTAATTTAAACTACGGCGCATATCCGCGACGCATGTGGTAGCGCAAAATGTGTTGCGTTCTTCATCAACCTTCGCATCACCGAACGGCTTAATTTAATCCGACCTAATGATCCCGTGGAGCGTTTTTTATGGCTCGCTCGCCTTCGAGGCCTGAAACGTTTCTCGCGCGCTGGCAGCGATGCAAAATAAGACCAGCGTCGGCCTGTCGCGCCGCCGCCGCCGTCGTCGTCGTGCTCGTGCATCGAGGTGTTTCCACAGCTTCCACAGGTGATTAATTGGTCCCGCGTGCAAGCGGGAACTACCACCACCGTACATCGGCCTCGGTGGTTTGTATATATCGGCGCAAAGAAAACAGGGACCGGAGACGGACGCCACGGCCTGGGTGATTATTTCGCGAGGATCGCTCCGTCATCGCAAAAGGCGGCACCTCTGATCTGTCTCTCGGGCCCGGGGACCGACCGGGGCCCCTTCCCCGTAATCACCTACGATCTTCTCTCGTCGCGGCAGGAGCGATCCTCACACCGGCAATGGCAAAGCACCACGAAGAAGCCGGAGCCGAGCCGATGCGTGGAGGGAGTGTCGGCGGCGGCGACTGGAAGCTGCCACGGCCTAGTCCGCGCGCCGTGGCAAGGTCGCAAATTCCTTTGATCCTTTTCGTTTTTCTTATATACCACTCTCTTTCTTCCTTTCTTTCTTTCTTTCTTTCTGTTTTCGTTTTGCGTTCGCGTTTCTTTCGCGTTCTTATTCATAACGTCGAGATAATATCGCGTCAAAAATCGCGCTCGTCTTCGCGCGCTTCTCGAAGTTTTTTTTTTTTTTTAATTTTCTTGCGGTTTTTCGAATCAGAGCAATCCCCGGGTGGGAGAAACATATGTATGTGTGTTTATATCTTTGAAATTAATTCGAACGAAAGTTGTCGGACAAGTGTCAAATTCTCTTTCTTTCCTACCTGTTACCGCCGACTTCATATTATTTCTCCTCCACACCTCGTCCGCGTCGGCGGCCGCTCTTTTTCATCTTCGATATTCCGGGGCTCTCTCGGGTTGGCCCTTTGGCCGAAAACCGATGCTATTACGCGGACGGAGACCACAGAGAGACGAGGGAGAACGAGAGAAGAAGTGGAAGAAGAAGAAGAAGCGCTTTTTTCCTCACGTTTCTTTTATACTCCCGGACAGTACGGTTTGAGGAGCCATTAGAGAGGAGCAAATCGTTGGCACGCAAGAGAAGTAGAAACGTTACCGACTTAACCTTTTGTTAAATCGTCTTTTTGTCTTATTTAATCGTACCGCGTTCTGTCTCATCGTTTCCGCAAGCAAACAGTTTCTATTTAAGAAACAACAAACGACCGCAGCTCTTCTTTTCCTTGACCGCAACGAGACGGAAGATGGAACGTTGACGCGTTAATAATGGACGTTTGAATTTTACGTCGTAATTGCAATTTTTACCGTCTTTCTCAACAAGATAATTCGTGAAGAAAAAGATGTTTAATCGAACTGTTGAAGGAAAAGTTGTCTTCAAATTAGAGAGAGAAAGAGAGAGAGAGAGAGAGAGAGAGAGAAAGAGAGAGAGAGAGAGAAAGCGTTATTTATTCTGCGTCCTGGGACAAGTCCCCTCAAGTGCTAACAACTATATACAGTTAAAAATAATGCACATACATAGTAGAAATGCCAAAAGAAAAATATAATGAAATATAAGAATAATAAAAATAAAATAAAATATATAAGAGAGAGAACACTTAAGAAGATAAATTGCTGCAATACATAATAAATGCAATACATTTATAAATTAAATAAAATTATAGTTATTTGCATTTAACATGTACCGCGCGAGGGAAGACTGAGAAAGACCGAAGTGATTGAGAGAAATTAAGATTGGCTACTAGACAGAGAGAGAGAGAGAGAGAGAAAGAATATATATATATATATATATATATTGCAAGAAGCACGTGCCGGTGCAGCCCTTATTTATAGTCGCACATATACGCGAAGAGGAATCGATAATTTTCATTATACACATGTTGCAATCTCGACTGTTACGCACGTGCGGTGCGATGGAGCCTATATCTGACTCTATAAAGCGAGACGCGATTTTCTGCTAGACCAGCTTCGCAAAGAGCGGGACAAAGAGACGTGCAACAAGGTGAACGAAGGAAATAGAATTGGCTGTGCGAGAGGAAGGTGTTAAGGAAAAGAGAGCGGGTGGAAAATAGTATGGGAGAGGGGGGAGAAGAAGAAGAAGAGGATGGAAAGTGGCGGAAAGAGAGAAAACGTGCGCGCGAGAAGGAGAATAAAAGGAAAACGGTTAACGAGAGAAAGTCTCTCTCTCTTTCTCGGAAAGACCGAGTACATTCTCGAGCGTAGCGCGATTTTCTCTTTCCTTCTTCTCCTCCCTCTCACATGGCAATACCAACTTTGATTGCCAATCATTTCTCATCGCAGCTAAGAAGGTTATATTACCCATCCACTTTGGTGGCGGTGGCGGAACTTCTTCATTCGACTGCCCGAGCGTGGCGATGGGCGCGCGCGCGCGCCTCCTTTTCCCTTTTATACGCGTGTCGGAAAGGAAAATGTGGTGGTTAAGGCTCGTCGAGAGAAGTTGGTGAAAATATTTGTTTGGCACACCTACATATACATATACCCGTTCCTGCATATATCCGTGCATTTCAACATCGCAAGCTTGCTCTCTTCGCGACCGAGAGGCTCTAAAGCTCGTCTATATGTCCCATAAACCGTTCGAATCGTTCATCTCGTTTGCGCGCCATCGCGTACGCTAGCATATCGATCGATCGTCGATGCTTTTTCTCAATCAGTTGAAAACGGGGGAGCTAACTCCCCGATCGAAAGGTTCGATAATACAAGCGTCTATTTTCACCGCAATAACGGCGAGCGTGGTGGAGAGGAAAGAAAGAGGTGTGTGTGTGTGTGTATGTGTGATCTCTTCTGCTATTAATCTTTTCTCCCTAAACGTCTTTTCTTGAACGAGTAATAATATAATTTTCAAATAATAATTTTAATTTGTATTAAATAAATTGTGTATTGAACATTAAATTGTGTTTAATTATTAACATTAAATTGTTATATTATTTGTATTAAATTTTAAAAAATTGTTATATTATATTATATTATATTATTTGTATTAAATGTATTAAATAAATTACTTTTAAGTTATTTGAAAAATAATTATTTTTAAACCAACAATTATAAAAATAGAAAGATTTAAAAACTTGTTACATCAAACAACAATGTAACATTGATTTTGAAAGTTAACATGAAAATCCTTACTAGCGCACACATTAAATATGTACATTTTTATTTCTACTGTCAAAAAAAAAAAAAAAAACAAAAAAAAACTACGAGATATTAAAAAGCACATTTAAAAGTACAAATCAACTTGAGATCCGTTCTCAGTAGCCACAGTTAGTAGTTGAATATATCTATCGCGCTGTAAATACCGACCGCCGACGATCTATTAAAAATTGAATGAACCTTCCTTTCCTCGAGATAACGACCTTAATTAAAAAGTTTGCCGTTTGTATTCTCGGAATTGAGATATCGCCCTTCCCCTCTTTCCAACAGAATTTTACATGCTAGATATCGCTTTCTGTGATAAAAAAAAAAAAGGTGATTGAGAGATAGAAAGAAAAATAATTCTGCTTATTCGTCCACTCGTTCAGCGACGAATGAGGTAGATCGCTCGCCGAAATATCGCGTTACAATGAGAATAATTGCGCGCGCGTGAAATGTTAGAAATACAGAATTAAAAAAAACGCGAAATAAACACGAGAGACGTTGAATTAAAAATACACCGTTTTTTTTCCGTGTATCTATGTACGTTAAAATGTGCATCACGCTCGGACTTGCGGGGTGTGAGATTAAGCCAACACGAGGTTCTCGAGGGTAAACTCGTTTGCGGCGCGCAGCATCTCGTATGGTCCATTCAAGTACCCTTACATAGTGATCCGAAGGCGAACTGGAGAGACGAAGGGAAAAGAGAGAGAGAGAGAGAGAGAGAGAGAGAGAGAGAAAGAGAGAGAAAGACAAAGGTGCCAGCAGTTCCTACCGCGGCGTTCTCAGGCGAACCATTAAACCGTGTCGTCTTCTCGCGGAGGAGTCATGGGATCACCCAAAGTAAACCTCACGGCTTACGATCTTCTTCTCTATCTGCACCTCCACCTTCCGTTCGCTTCCTCCTTTCCCGCGGCTTCTTGTTCTCCACGCTTCAACGCCCCTCTTGCCTTCCTCTTATCCTTCCTTTTCCTCCTCCTCCGCAAGAACCTTTACCTCACCTTCTCTACCTCTATCTTCTCCGTTCTATCGCAGACTGCCGATTGCTGGTAGCTGTCGATACGGCTAAACCTTCATTAATCTGCAATCGATTATCGCGCGGTTGATATTATACGTTTCGCGCGATTAACTCTTCCACAAGCGAATTAGACCAAATATCGATCGTTTCCGAAGGAATCCTTTACCCTCTTCTAAATCTAACTAGCATTCGACGTGGAGGATATTGCTTGTTGATGGATCAGTTTCCAATATATACGTACAATTCTCGTTTTTTTGGAAATTAATTATACGATCGGGGGAAAAAAAGTTCTCGAAAAGATCATTACTATTTAATTCTTATAATTAACAAACTGCGAAAAAAAAGAATAATCTCTGACGTGCAATAGTGAAATTTCTTTGTAAAACAGGCCATAAGATGTATGAAGAAAATTTTTTAACGTTGCACTTCTATTGCAGTGAATTGAATTCTGATTTTTATTTGGAAAGATGAGAAAGAAAAAAAAGAGAAAAAAAATATACGAGTAAATATATAATAAAATTGTATTTTTACTGACAGCTAAAAAGAGGTCCAACAGAGTTTATGAAAGTTTTGAAAAATTGTCATATAATTGTCATAAATAAAACAAAACAAAAAAAAATGATCGTCGGAAGATAACAAATACATTTCAATACATGTACATGTAAATTTCTTTTATGAGCAAATTTGATAAGTGAAACATTATCTATAAAATTATGTTACAGGAAAGAAATGAACTTTGTTTCTTGTGATAAAAATTATGCCCGCGTGATATTTTGTTAAAATAATTTCTTCTATTATCGTTACTACCAATTCGTGACCAAGTCGTGAATTTCCGAAGTTCTCATAAACGTTTTGACCCAGTCAAACGGAAGATTCTCATACGATTTCTCGGTTTTGTCTGTCCAATGTGATTTTTCATTCCGACGCGAATAAGAAAGAGAAGACGCTTTGCGAAGAAATGAGAACGAGGGAAGATTCAAAGTCCCGTTGAAGATATCAAAAGGGGAGCGCGAGAGGGACATCTCCCAACTAGCGATGAAGCTGATCTCTCGCCTTTGGTGAGATCGTACATATCGACAACTATCTGAGTTTGAGAGTAACTCACGATAGATCGATGAATCCGAAAAATCTGCCACCCGCACACTGGTATTACGGAAACAGAAAAGAAAAAAACAGACGAACTATTAAGTCGGAATCCTAGCGAAAATAGTTTCCCTTGGTGGGAGGTTCTGCTATTCGTCCGCTAACGCTCGAGAATCCGTTCGTGGACCTCGGCAGTGCGCAGGCAATAATAACAGACATCGCGAAGAGCGATTAACATACTTGCATTCTCTGACTGGTGATGTTTGATGAACGACGACGATTGGTCTCGTCGTTCGGCGTTGTTGGCAAAAAAACACTACTTTTGCGGCGACGGAAGAGATACACCTGTTGTTTGTTCATTTTGTCGTAAATTCTCGCCAAAGCGTATCGAATCGGTCGACAATGACCGGAGCCAGCTGTGTTGTTTCATTGATTCGACGACTATAAGAGCGACTGTTTTTTTTTTCCGCGACGTTGATTCACGTAAAATCCTCTTTCATTTGTGTGTGCGCGCGCGGTTGCGATTAGCAATGACAGAAGTGTGTAAAAAAAATTGTATCGTAATTGGAATCTCGAGGCAGCTTGTTAGAAGAGCGAGGTCGGCGGGTATCCTCCTCCCTGTTTGTTCCGTGGGAGGATCCGGTTCGCCACTTCGTTCTGTGTTACAAGGCGAACGGAGAAGAGTGACTTGGGAAAGATGCGGGAGTGCGCGCAGTCTACGGAGAAAAAGAGAGAGAGAAAGAGAGAGAGAGAGACCGACCTATCGCGGAGGTAGGTCGAGGTAATCGGTACGTATCGGCGCTCTTTTATGCGGCTTGTTATTTTATCTCGAGCGTCGCGGTCGTTAATTTGCGGTCGCAGCCCGCAAACCCCGACCGATGCGACGCACGGAGAGGGGAGGGGAGGGGGTGAGCGGACGAGGAGGAGGTTTTACCGCAATTTTATTCGGTGACCCTCGTCGCGCGCTCTGGTGTTTGCTCTCTCTCTCTCTATGTCCGAGTCTTCGCCTTCCGTCTGCCGTGACATTCCCTCCCTACCGACCAAGAAAATTAACTCACCCTTCCCGGGATGAGGGTCCGGATTAAAAGACTCGGCCAATCACGTTGTGTAATGTTTTGTGCGCGCTGGATATATGAGAGATGTTTAATACGACGACGACGGGACGTAACGTAACACACATACACCCGAGATATGGGCAATGTAATATAACGCGATGAAGAAGATGGAGTTACGACCTAATCACGTTAAACGCATCAAGGACTTTTATTACCGTTCGGACCATGATACGTCAGAAAAAATTGCGAACGTTAACGTATATGTAAGAAAAACAAAAACGCTGTTTAGAGAAACTTGCGAAAAATGCGAAACGTGCTCGCGGTTATATATTTGTTGTCTTTTATTGTCCATTGGTTTTTGTTGCTCGAAACGAGTATATATTTCCTGCGAGAGAAATATAATTTCGAGGATGTAACGTAGCGGAGCAATATATGTGCCGCCTCGTATATTAAACCTTCAATTTACTTCGCATCGCATGCTTATGATAGTCATTAGTTTACTATATAGCCATAATCTTTTTTTTTCTACTACTAATAAACTTATATATACCGCTCGCGTATGGGGATGAGAGGAAGTGTGCATGTAGGGCGAGAGATCGGCGATGATGCATTTAAAGCGCGCCTCACTCGATTACGTGTTGCGGGGTAAAAAAAAAAAAAACGCATCAACTTCCAAACGTATTTAATTGGTAACGCGCACTAATGCTATCGTATCTCGCGCGCGACAATATAACGCAAAGGTATAGTCGCTCTTCGTTAATTGGCGACAGATGATCGAAGTTGAAGATCGGATTACTTCAATATCGCTTCCCCGCGATTCGTGAGTGAACAAACGCTCTCTCGAATGCGAGAGAGAGAGAGAGAGAGCGGATGCTCTCTCTCTCTCGTATACAATCGCGCTATTGGCGCCCGTTACGACTGCGAAATACGAGATAAAGTTGCCGGAAGGCGGGCGCGCAGCGTTCCCCGACAGGATGCACGTATAGCATCAGGAAAGAGGAGAGAGACCGGAGAGAGAGAGAGAGAGAGAGAAAGAGAGACTCTCGGTCGTCCAACGGGAAGACCTGATAGGACGACGACGTTTGATAGTCTCCGAAGTCAGTATCCGGGAACCGTGCGATCTTCGCTCGTATGCGCGCCGTTCCGCGCGATACGTGAAACACTGTCGTAATGGTCTTTGCAGTTACGGCCGCGTAAAAGCTCACCGGAATGGCGCGCGTCGTTCTGAACGATGTAGGAAGTGTAAAGAGAAACGGAGAGAGAAAAGAATGTGGGAGAAAGGCTTGCGCGCAACGACACTACCTACTGCTGTTTGCACCGTGAGACGAGGCTCGTAATCCTCGACGTTTTACACCCTTAACGCGGCCGTTTCTTCTCGCGGAGAGAACCGCACCGCGTACGAAAAAATCGATGTCGCATCATCACAAGTTAACGCGAGGACGACCGACCGCTCCGCTCGTTCGCGCCGAGTGTCTAATCATCGGATATTGCCGCGGAGATCACACACATCAACGTCGTCATCCCCGACGACGACGACGACAGGGAACGTTCGTTCGTCGCGTGCGAAGTTTAACGGGATATCGTGCGGAAAGAGTTGCCGTCGTTGATTTCTCTCGTTCGTGATGGCTGACTTTGGAAAAATTCTCGTGGGAAAATTCGGAATCGCGAAGAGAATGTCGTGCAAACGATAAATCAATTGCGACACAATTTTTTATGTAAAAAGAAAAAGTATGTTATGTTACTTGAAATGGTTTTTCTTTTTTTTGCGATTGCGAGTAATTTTTTATATTGACATTATAGGTACGCAGCAAGGAAAACCGTGGGAACATACGTTATTTGTTTTTTTGTTTACATAAAAACTAATCCGCGCTATTTTTTATTTCAGAACAAGGTTAATTGATCGAATCGCTTGCTTCGAATCGATTTCGCAAAGATATGTAAGTGGCTCGTTAAAAAGAAAAAGATAAAAGCTTCTCCGTGGTTCTTGCGCGAGCTTGCCTGACCCGGAAGCGCGCTCCGTGTGTGTTTCGGTTCTGTTTTCAAGATTAACAGAAGAGAAAATAAAAAGAGAATAAAACGCGAGAAGAGATGTATAGTTTTAGCGCGCACGAGAGTGTTAGGCAGGAAGACTAATTACATTATTTATAAGCAATGCCGCAGGGAGGGAGGAGGCAGCAACTGCGCGTGACTGCATTCAGAACACCGTCTCCGTGTGTGTAGCAAGTGTACAGATAGTGTATGGGAGATACACACTACATTGAAGAAAAATCGAGATTTTGTTGTTCTCATTACAATTGATCGAGAATTCGGCAAAAGGTGGCTGTCCTTGGAAATCGCGCCGTTAAGGAGATTCTAAAGTGAGTCTGTTTTATCGATAAAACTGAATTTTTTGCGCACATTAATCTTTCTTCTTGGTCTCTTGGTGGATTGATAAATCCTTTTCTACAATTAAAGTACATACAACAAGGGATCCGGGACGTCCAAATTCATATAACAAAATGAAAAAGAATTTAAGTTTAAAAAAACATTTTTCTTTTCAATTTTTCTTTCAAATTTTGTTATATAAATTTTGGACGTCCAGGATCTCTTATTGTATGTACTTTAATTGTAGAAAAGGATTTAACAATTCACAAACAGCCAGAAAAAGATTAGTGTGCGCAGAAACTTCAGTTTTATCGATAAAACAGACTCATTTTAGAATCTCCTTAAATATACCTTTTAATGAAGCTTAAGACACCGCCAGGAGATACACGTCCACCACCTTCAGCCGCTTCCGCTGCCTGCCGTGGTCGTTTCTCTCGTCTAGAGAGTGTACGCGCGCGCGCAGCAAACTCCTCCGTACGTACATACGCGCGCATCTAAATATGACGGTAGGTCGGATAATTGCGTTTATTAAAATGTTACGCGTTCTAGTTCTCGCGTGCGCCCCTGTAGAAACTGTGGCCACTCTAGCGTGCGACGTTAGGCCGCACTTAGGACTCTCGCGAATCTTGAAGTTTGGATTCAGATGTAGCAAAAAAATAATCACATTTTGTGGTACGACCGAGTGTCATTTAATAACAGAAAAAAGGATTTATAGGTTTTGTATTACGTTAAAATATTGTCGCCACGAAGGAAAGCATATCGGCGTCTCGACGCCATCGCGCTTGAGATCGTCCTGTTATTTTCTTACGTTTCTCTCCGTTAGACGCGAATTTATACAGTATTTTCTTGGATTTCAACAGCGAGAATTACACAGCGCGTTAAGTAAATCGCTTAATAATGTCTCGCGTAACTAAAAACTGAACAAGGACTTTTTCTAAATCAAATAAACGGCAGTAACAAGCCAGTTAGCAGAATGTTTTGCTATTTTCTTTTTTTTTAGTAAATTTCTTCTTGCTCTTTTGTTTATTTTTTAATTGATATCGATCTTCGAGTTGCAATAATTTTCGCATCAATGTTTTATATATAAATGTTACAAAGACGAAGAGAAAAAAGTTCTATCAGCGACGGTATTACAGCGCTCTCGCCCATGCCGGCTAAGCGTGTCGCAACTTTTTACATCACGTGCCTGCGCCCGTGTTATGCCGCTATGCTTTGGTTGTTCTGCGTGCAAAGGCAAATGCGTGCATACATGCTCGCAAAAAGAAAGGTGCATGGATGCCACGCGCGCGCGGGTGTCTCTGCGAATGCAGCTTTATAGAAACCTTTGGAATCCTTTTTGCGACGATTTTCCCGCAGTACCGACTATCAAAATGCTCTGCAAAATATTGTCTATGTGTCGTTTTAAGTTCGCCGCTCATAAAGTGCGCGCGCGCGTGTTTTGGTAACGTGTACATTAACGTGCAATATCTTTTTTTTATACCGATAAATCTGGAAGATTTTGCATTATATACATAAATTTTTTCAAATTCAGAGAGAAAGCGTCATATTACAAAAAAAAAAAAAAAAAAATATTAACATTATATAAAATAAAATGAGTAAAAAAAAATATAAAAATAAGAATAAAAATATAAAATTTCAAAGAAAAGAAAAGCCAAACAACAATACAAGAAAAAAATAAAAACAAGCAACAGACTAACTACTGTTAGAGCTGCTACTATCCAGCAGATAAGTATCACAAATCATCGACTTGAATAGGTCACGAGATCGGATTTGCACGCTACATACGAACGGAATATTGTTCTAAATTGCGGCAAAGCACGTAAAAGATCGTTCGAATATATCTTTGTACGACAAAAAGGTACAACGACGTCTTCAGCCGCAGCTCTGGAGAGAGAGAGAGAAAGAAAGAATGAATGACTATTTGGAATAAAATTTTACATAAGAAAATCCGAAAATCGAATTTTGACTGTGAACATACATACTGTCTAGTGCAGTCTCTCTATATAAGTAACGAAAATCTCAGAGAGAGAGAGAGAGAGAGAGCGCGCAGTGCTCGTCGTTGCAGCGACCGCGAATATAATTCCGCGAGAAGTACTCGACAATGTAAAGCAGTTGAACGCGGAGAACTGCTGCTACGGGAATAGTTCGGGAGCAACGTGAAAAAAAAGCGAGTAACGTAAAACTATAGGAGAAAATATCTAACCCGTAGAGCGCGGAGACGCGCTTTCTGGCCGCGGAAAAAAAGTAAGCTGAGCAAGAGAGGGTTTATAAAAGAGCGAGAGGAAGGCGGGCGACACGAGAGAGATTGGGCTATACGTGTCCTGGCGAAATCCTCAGCCTCATTATTTCGGCCGGTATTCCTCCCTCTCCTCTCCCCTTGTATATACGTCCGCTAGAACTGAATATGCAAGAACCCGGCAGCGAGAATATTTACGGCGAGCAGCACCTATGCGCATACATCGAGTTTCAAAAGATGAAAACCTATATGCCTGCAGAACTGGTACTTTTCTTTTGCCCCGTTTGCTTGTGAAAAAATTAAGCAAGTCAAATATAGATATTCACCGTTCGGATCGATCTTGCGGCGATGAATTATTCAGCTCTAAACATTTAAAAGGTTTAGCTAATTACACTAAGAGAAAAGTGTTTGGTATTTGCGACTATAATTGCATAGTAAAATTATTATAGTTGGAATTCTTATTTTTATTGTTAATATTGCTATAATATTAGTAAAAATAACCTTATATGCATAGTCTTGACAAGTATGTAAAAATTTTACTATAAATTATAATAATTT
>QVOB01019724.1:0-25005 GCA_014839585.1 Pseudomyrmex concolor | reverse complement strand
TTTGTTTTTAAGAACAAATTGTTTTAGAAAAATAAGAAAAAGATATATTGCATGCTGTTAAATGCTATTTAATTAATTTCGAGCTACTCTGAACAAAGTCCCATATTCTTAGTTTTACAAACAAATAATTGGTTACGCAAAGTGTATTTCAGAACTTTATACTTGTATCTACGCAGTTGAATATAAACTGTGCAAAATAATAAGTTTATTATTTTTTCGACACATACAGCTGCGGCTTATCTTTAGCATAAAATCATGTGGTCAATATATGTTATTATATACCTGTTAGAATTGAATACTTATAACTCCGGCGTTCACAAAGCTTTAAAATAAAAGAAACTAGGGATACAAATTCAAGCGATTTTCCATCTGATTTTGCATATGTGCCTTGCAAGCGTATTGTATACCACTATTGTTTGAAAAAAATTTTGTTTACGTGAAAGTGCGCTTTTTATGTGGAAATGCTATGTTATAGATGCTTTCCCTCTAAACCAAACGCGCTTGATTATAAATAGAGAACTGATAATATATAAATTCTCTGCGAGATTATCTTTGTCTACTTTATTTTTTTTTTTTTTAGTTTCTATATATCTTACATATTATATACCTATTAATTTTTTATAAATGTATTTTTTTCTAATGTGATTTAACATATAATTTATAGTTGCAAGCATTAAGAGAATCGAGAATACAACGAAAATTCATTTGATTAATTATTTATGTAATAAAAGATAGTTTTTTATGTTTTTGAATATCAATATAACATTGATGATTTCGTTACTGGCTGCGATGCAAAATCAAACCAAATCGATTTATAAGTGATATCATGTTTATCTATATAATCATCTTTTCACATATTCTCTTCCTATTTGCTACTTTTTGTCTCTTAAACATAATAATGTTTTGCAGTAGCTTGATAGTTTAAATAAGATATTGATGAGACTTATAAATCGATTCGATTATCGCGCAAGAAGCAAATACGATTGTAAGAAGTACCGATTGCGACAGGGTCCAATTGGGGAGATCCCAGGATTGATCACAGAGACCCTCGAGATTTACGATCTGTAGATCCACGTGAGATGCGTGATCCTAGAGATCATCGTATGTCTCTGGATCCTCGTGATCATATGCGTGTTATGGATCCGATGGCGCGAGATCCGCGAATGACAGATATGCGCGGTGATCCGCGCGGTATATCGGGTCGCTTACACGGCGCGAACGCTGACGCGATGTGGAGTCAGCCGCCCGGTCCACCGCATCATCAAATGGGTCATCAGCATCCGTCTGGACCACCGGCTAAAATGCTTAATCCTTCTAATATGAATCAATGGGCGGCACCACCGCCCAAAGACATTATGCCTGGTAAACCATCCGGTTGGGAAGAACCTTCACCACCGACGCAACGACGCAACGTGCCTAACTACGACGACGGCACTAGTTTGTGGGGAAATCCGGGAGCTAATCAACGAGCTATGCCGGGCAGCAAAGTGTCGCATTGGAAAGACTTGCCTACACAGAATTTGGCTCGTGGAGGTAGGCATTGTCAAACCATGTTTTATTATTAACACTTGTTAACTAGTTAACGGAATTAACTCTTAAAGGAATAAATTAATAGTATAAGAAATTTATTTCTCAACTTTTATTTTGAAGGTTTACTTAATAATGCTGATCTGTTTATTCTTTGATGCATTTATTAGGCATGCAATGTCCACCAAGCATGCCTCCAAACAGAATGCCGGCACAACCTGGTGGAATGAAGCCGGATGTGAGTAATCCTATGTGGAGTCACCCTGGTGCACCTACTGCTCGCAATGGAACCTGGACGGATGGTCCACATGAAACCACATCTTGGGATGATCCTAAAACGCCGGCAACATGGAACGAACCGCAGTTAAACCCCGCTGCCTGGGGAGGTCCAACCACGCACAAACCAAAACCAATGGGACCTGGCGGCAGTTGGGGCGATTCTGATATGGATCCGACTCCTAGTTGGGCGCATCCTGCAAAACCTACACTTACGAAAGAAGTTATTTGGAACAGCCGCGAATTCCGATATCTCTGCGATTTAGGATTTAAGGTATGAAAAATCTGTCTAATTTTGATTTTATATTGATTTTATTTTAGAAACAAATTCTTGCAAAATATGGCGTGCAATATATATTGTAATTTATTTATTTTTTTGTAATTTAAGAGAATGTGTCTGTATTCTGTCGGTTTAGAAAGAGGACGTAGAATTGGCCTTAAGGAATCGCGAGATGAATCGAGAAGAAGCACTGGAACTGCTCAATCAAATACGTCCTCTCGATCAGTGGAGACGTCACGAAACATACTCAGGTTACGATCCAACTCATCAAGCGACCACTGCACCCGCTTATCCGCGATTTAATCATGTGGCACAGCAGATGTCATTCAGTCAAGTAAGTCTTGGTTTAATGCAGTTAACACGTTCTCTGTTTGCCAAAGAAAAGTTTTTGCAATCTTGCGAACAATATTTTAAGATGTGCAGTTTTTTTATGAGTTCTCAAGAATAATCTTTATTAATCTCTTTGTTATAATTTCTTCTTTATTAATCTCTATTAACAGTGTGTATAATATCAAAAAATGTTACAATAAAAAAAAAAATAAAGTAGAAACCGCTATATATTAAAAATGCGGTAGAAACTCTGTAACAATTTTCTGTGTGTATGAAGTTGATTTTCATCACGACATTAGAGATATGTTAGCACTTTCTTGCATACTTACTTTCGTACATCTATAATGTATACTATAAATGTGTAAAAACATAAATAACTTATATGTAAATATCAAAAAGAGGATTAATTTATACAAATATGAGAAATTGTAAAATATTCGAATTTTTAAAAATGTAACTATGATGACGTATGATTAATTAACGTTTAAGGGAAGAAAATATTTTATTTTATTAGAAACGTCGTAATTACGTGATGCAATTGATATAATAGAAAGCGAGATGAGATAGGAAGAAGGGGGTATAATTTGTATTTAATACAGGGTGGAGGAGTGCCCAGTGCGGCAACCAGTGGGGGCGTAGGTGGTTCTGTGAGCAGTGCTAGTCTTCTCAAACTACAGCAGCAGCAACAGCAGCAGACAGCTGTTCCGCTACAGCAACAACAACTAAGTACTAATGCGCCACAACCCCCCTTTAATCAGGTGAACAACTCAGCTTGATCATCTCGACTTTTAACTTACTTCTGGGAAAAATGAGGGAACTGCCTGATTTTGTATCCTATTTTTGTGTATTTTTATAAAAGAAAAAAGTCTATTACAACAACAATGTTTTTTAAATCGATAGGAAATTTGCAAAGAAATAACTAAGTGCAAAATTTTAGCCATTAGTGAATGTATCTATTATATAATAGCAACACTTTGTATAAAAAAATTCTTATATATTCTTATACAAAATTTTCAAAAACAAAAAATAGCAAAGAAAAATCTAGTTCTGTTTTCAATGTTAAAATTTATATAATAATGCTATATACTTAGTTCGTGCATGTATAATATAATAATCTTTATTCACTTCAGCCTGTAAGGCCAAGAAGGGGTGATCGTGCATGTATAATCAATATGATTTTTGAATGCATGAAGTTGTATGTGTGTGGTGAGCATATTATTAATGATGCATTACTAATCATTGGTTGCTGTATAATGTTAACACAAAATAAATAAGATTATTATTGAAACAAAATTAGGCGGTTATCCATCATCGATATAAATAGCATCTAATAATATAATTGACATTCATCGAACTATTCTCGATGTTTGAATTAATTTTTTTGTAATTTCTTGTAATTATTATTTTCAGACATCTCGTACGTCACAAAATCAGCCAAGTACGCAACAATTGCGTATGCTTGTACAGCAGATACAATTAGCTGTCCACGAAGGTTACTTAAATCATCAAATTTTGAATCAACCGCTAGCTCCACAAACTCTTATGTTGTTGAACCAGTTATTGCAGCAGATCAAAGTTTTGCAACAATTGCATCAGCAACATACTGCTCAGAACACGATGAAAGGTAGCAATCAGTCGACCTTGCAGCTTAGTGTTCAGATAACGAAGACGAAACAACAAATCACGAACTTGCAAAATCAAATTGCGGTGCAACAAGCAACGTATATGAAGCAGCAACAACAGCATCCAGCACCACCGTCACAGACGTCAGAATACTACAAATCGTCTGTACATGATCCCATGTCAGCTCTACAGAACAGTTTCAGCGATTTAACGATGAATAAAGAACCACCAGTAGTACGTGTTACAAATAAAGATAAAATCTCGTGACGCAGCTCTATGTAATTTACGTTTGTATGTTGTTTCTAACAGAGTCAACAACAGTCGAGATTGACTCAATGGAAATTGCCGTCGATCGACAAAGACGGCGACTTGGTATCTAACGAATTTTCTCGTGCACCTGGAACTACGAGCAAACCTCCCACAACACCTGGTGGTCTGTCTCAGTCGCATAGCAGCCCAAACATTAATCCATTGCTAGGCCAAAGCGATGGCACATGGTCTTCTCGTCTTGGCGACAGCGGCTGGCCTGATCCGGGTAACAGCGACTCAACCGATGGAAAGGATTGGCAGCCAGGTGGTGCTGCGTATACAGATCTTGTGCCAGAATTTGAACCAGGAAAACCATGGAAGGTAATCCATTTCCAATACCGTCAATCGTGATTATAGCGCACTTTACACGATTGTTATATATAACACACACACACACACACACACACACACACACACACACACACACACACACACACACACACACACACACACACACATATATGTATATATATGTATAAAATCCAAAAAAGAGTTCAAATATTTAAAGCATATTAACGTATTAGTGTAACTAAAGCTTATCCGGGTCCACCTATATTTCATGTCATTTTAGGGTACTCAGATAAAAAGTATCGAGGATGATCCTAGCATCACTCCCGGTTCTGTTGTACGTTCTCCGTTGTCTTTGGCAACTATCAAGGATCCCGATACTATCTTCTCATCAAGCAGTAAAACGTCTCCACCACCGCAAACAGCTAATCCTGATACATCGATTCCTAGTTTAAGTAATTCGACGTGGACATTTAATCCACCAGCTACTACACCTAGTGCGTTTACAAGGTGATGATTATATAAAATGTGTTATCATTATTAAGCCTTTTTTTAGCATAAAGAATTTTTACAATTTGAAGATTCAATTTATTACAGCACTTCCAAGAATACATGGGGAGAGTCCGCTCCGCCACCAACTGCCGTGACCTCAGAACTGTGGGGTGCACCGATAAATAAAGCGCGCGGTCCACCTCCCGGCTTGAGTACTAAGGGAGCTACTAATACAAGCAACGGCTGGGGAGCCGGCCTGGGAAGTGTCAGTAGATCTTCTAGCTCATGGGGTCTCCAGTCGTCCACAGTCAGCAATTCTGCTTGGACGTCCACTTGGCTTTTACTGAAGAATCTTACTCCACAAATCGATGGCTCTACTTTAAAGACTCTATGTATGCAGCATGGACCCGTTCAAGACTTCCGTCTCTACCAGAATCACGGAATCGCATTGACGAAATATTCCTCTCGTGACGAAGCAATGAAGGTGAATACGATATTCTAAAAATTTACAAAACTTTTGAGCTTTTTTATTTTATTCCACATAATTATTGAAATTTTGGTTTCTTTGTTTTCAGGCACAAGGAGCCTTAAACAATTGCGTCCTGGGTAACACAACGATATTTGCCGAATCGCCTGCGGACAGCGAAGTTCACGCAATTCTGCAGCAGCTTGGCCACGGCGGACAGCAGCAGGCCGGCGGTTCTGGCGGGGCTGGTTGGGGCCTTAGACCAACTAACAAAGCTGGCCCGCCGACCGATACATGGGGTGCCAGCTCTAGTCAGCTTTGGGGTGCTCCGCCTACCAGTAATTCTCTGTGGAGTAATGCAGGTATAGACAACAGCGACCAGCAACGAGCAACTCCTAGTTCTCTCAACTCGTACTTACCCGGAGATCTTCTGGGAGGTGAGTCCATGTAAAGAGAGACCATCCGCCCGAAATCTCATCAGATAAGTGAAAAACTTATTGTAACACACAGTCCAAAGATGCAGCTCGACAATTTTCGTGATGAGAGTAAGGATTAGTCCTTTTCCAATCCTCTCCTTTTCTCCTCAATGATTTTACGACGTATTGATCGATGTCTTTGGACGAGGCGAGTATTTCTTGTCGATAAGAGGAAAAAGGAGAGGAAGGGAGAACTGAATGAATGAGGGTTGCGAAAGAGAAAGAGAGAAAGAGAGGGAGAGAGAGGAAGACAATGAGATGGACAAGGTCTTCACGAAACGTCAATTATAATATTGCTAAGAAATGCAATTACTATAACGAGTTACTTAAAAAAAAAGAAAAAAAAAAAGAAAAAATTACTACCTTATATCCGCCTTTAATAGAACATGCGTAAGCAAACAATCGCAGCGGCATACAGCCAAATTGTGCGGTAGATATCTAATTTTACATGACAAACTCATATATATACACGTACACATGCACACGCTCGTACTAACAAAACAAAAGAAACATTTGAAAAAAAAAAAAAAAAGAAGTACTTTCAAGTATGAACGCGGTCGCGTTATTATTCCAATAAGACTTGCGGTGTATGAGAGATCAAGCTACAGACCAATTAAAACGGTCTCTTCGTCGACATATTGGTGCGTGTATTACATACACAATCTACCACGATATGTAACGACGAAAAACAATTGGCGTTCTCGTCGTTCCAAGCCAATCTAGTAGAAGCATGTAATTTCTAATCTAAAGATGATGCAGAGACGCGCAGAAGAATGAAAAACAAGAACTTATTCGCTCTCTGCAAGTTTATCATAATGGGGAGAGCGTTTTTCAATGAAGATTTATCGGCCGAGGGTCTCTGATCAGGTCCAAGAGTGTTCCATTTTTGCTGGACAGTTCTGAAGACTGCAGCGAGTATCAAATGTAGACTGTATCAATCTAATCAAAAGAAAGAAACCTTATAAAAAAAAAAAATACGCATTCGACGTCGCTGCCTAGTGTTCTGCCCCCCGCCCCCATCGCACTCTTCGAAGAAAACCCCCTGATCCCACGAACACGGAAGAAACGAAGAATGCAGGGATTATCAGATCAACTGGGCAACGACGCAACGATACCAAATGTTATCGCAATAACGTAAATTTTATTCTATATTAAATCTAGATGCCACCTGTCGTGCCAATGTCCAGTGTGTCTCTTTACCAGTTATTAACGTAGAGTTTAAATAAAGAAAACAAGCAAGGTAAACGAAAGAAGAGACAGAAATGATGTAACGGCGAGATGATATTTAGGAACCAAGTATGTACTTGAGGAAGACCGAGAGATTAAAAAGTGCTTAACGAATTGAAGCTAAAAAAAAAAGCGACTGAAAATAAAATCAGGTTTACAGTAAAGTAAACATTTGAAGAAGAGAGTAACGAACACTACGTATCGTATATTGGTACGTGGCATATTACGCTTCTCGTTGGCGATCCTCGAGCTTTCGAGGAAATCGCAAATGATCCGCGTAAGATCGCAAGACGGTAGTAACAGCGATGTTACGAATGGATGGCATTTATTACGGGCGCATAAACTGTCGAGCGAAGCTCGGTGTAGGGCGAATTTAAAATTAGTTTTTCTCTTCAACGTCAAAGGTACCTGAACCTGAACGGACTGTCAAAACGACGAACAAGCGAACGTTATTTAAAAAACAAAAAAACAAAAAACAAAAAAAAAAGACTCATGCACAACAATTTCCTTTTACTTTCCGTTTCTCCGTGTTAAGTGGAGAGTTTCGGAAGACGTTTCGCGTTTCGATTACTAGCGCAATCGCGAACGACGATGAAAGAGACGGCTTTTTTTCCTTCGCGAAGAGACAGTTAGAAAAGAGAGACAGCAAGAGAAATATATAAATATATATTACGTATATGAAGAAAAAAACAAAAAAAACCGGAAGGCAGAAAAGGAACAATCACAGATGATGTTTTAGTGAGACACGCGCGCAATAAAAGTGAACAACTTACAATACACATACACACATACATGTTGATCCTATAACGTTTGCGGCGCCATGCATGAAATTATAAATCTGCATGCTTGCAAATGTCAATCACGCCAAGCTAAGGGAACGTACATTAGTAGCATTGGTCGACAATGATTCCGCCGCTTCCATACGATCGGTCGATCCTCGCGGATATGCCGGATTATTTGTAAAAACCTTTTGACGTAAAAAATCAAAAGAAGCATTGAAAATTTTTATGTCTTTTGCCTTCCAAGAGAGACACACACACACACATTATCAAAAAGAGCAATGTTTCTCATATATTATAATGTAATATATAAAAATAACCGGTGTGCATCGGCTTAATGCAGACGCGCGATTAAAAAAAAAAAAAAATCCGCGCGGTTCCGCCGGTCACGTCGCTTCGACTCTGTCGACCAGTGTACTAAAAAACATTAATGTCTAATTTTAATATTTTCGTAAGACCGTGGATTCGATTTAAGGTATTCATAATGATTGTCTAGTATAGAAATAGAGTTCGAGGAGAAGCGGTAAAGAAAGCACGACGATACGATAGACGATACGATTGACGACCATATGAGCCCCCAGTTAATAATATAAACAAAAGCAAAAAACAAAAAAAAAAACAAAAAAAAATGAGAAGACAGAAGCGCTGCTTATTAAGAGAGTTGTTCTGTACATAATAGTATCGTATTCCTGAGAAAAGGTTCCCGCATGCAAGTCGAAAAGATAGATTTTTAATATTGCGCAGAGAAAAGTTACGTAGTTGATTGATTGATGCCGCCTCTTTTTTCGAAAAGTTTCTTTATATTGGAAGATTCTTTAGATTGGAAGACGATTGGAGAAAAAGAATATGGATTAGACGAAGAAACGCCCAAACAGTTGTATTTTAAAGAATTTAACTATAATAATTTGGTTTTTCCAAAGAATCCCATTATATTTTTTTGTTTTTTTTTAATTTTTTCTTATACTTGTAATTAAAATTAGTTTAAGCTCTTCTATATGTATATACATATCTATTTTTTTATTTTATAAAAACGGCGTTGTATACAGATGTTGTCCGTAATTGAACTTGTGAGACAAATCTCTTTTAACGGAGATGCGCATAATTTAAATATGCAGTACAATAAAAAATTTAAATTGCGTTTCTCGAGTTGCATGATAGGTTGCTTCCGGGAATGCGGTATATATACGCATAAATATCTCATATATTACTATATTCTATATACATACACAAGAAACAGCATGCTATATATATACATTTATGCAATGTGTATATGTATGGCGATTAACTCTATCCCCTACATTTTACTTAAAACAAGTTGTAGCACTGTGCGAAAGAGAGAGTGAGAAAACACACACGCAAGAAAACTGGTATAATATATAAATATTAATACAATAGATATGTAAAACATAATTATATCATATAAACTTATGCTAAGCACTTTATGCTATATGGATTTACGATTATGAGATATTGATGCTAACATTGAACGTCGAATAATTTTGTGGTAACTTCTAACGAAATTCTAGGAGAATAATAACTTTCAGGTTACATAAAATAGACAAAGTAAAGATTTCATAGACTTTAAGGTAGGATATAAGCATCTAAAACTCAATTGTATTCATGCATGATGAAGCAGAGAGTTTGAAAGAGAGAGAGAGAGAGAGAGAGAGAGAGACAGAGAAAGAAAGAGAGAAGAAAGCATGAGGAAGAGATATGAGGCAAAAGTGAGAGATAGTGCCAGTGAGAAAAAGGTTATTTTGTAAGGATCTAAATTATAAAAAGGGAAAGTAATAATTGCCTGCTTTCCTTAAATAGAGCCAGATATGAAAGTAGTGTAAATGTAAGCTCATCAGTTTGCTATTGTTTCTCAACAGTTTTTCTGTTTTGTTTTTTTTTTGTTTTTTTGTTTTTTTTTAATACTTAAATGATGTTTGCTTCGTGAACATTTTAAGTGCGTTCCTTGAATTAATGATCTGATAACGCAATATAAAAAAAAATTTTAGTTTTTTGGCATACAAAAACAAATGTTTAGACGAATGGAAGAGAGAGAGAGAGAGAGATGAAAAGAAGAGAAGGCTACATCTCTGTATTTATCTCTGTATTTATCTCTGTATGAGGATTGTTCATTTCAAAGAATCAAACGCGGAATCGTTTTTCATACGTTCTATAATAGATATGAATTAACGTTACGATGCGGTTGTTGTGATAACAGTGTTGATGATCTACAATTGAACCATATTTAGATATTTAAGGCTCTTATTACTTGAATAATCTTGTCCCTTCAAATAATCCAGTAATCATATTGATGTAGTGTAATGATTGTGGTTTGATAAATTTCAATTGCGTATATAAGTCTAATGATAAAATAATAATAATAAAATAATAATAAAATAATAATAGTAATAATAATAGTAATGACAATGATAATAACTATCATTGTGTGTATCGACGCTTAGGGAGTAAAAAAACAAAAAAAAACAAAAAAAAAAAATTAGCTGATCCGGGGATCTGTGAAAAGTTTTTTCAGAACTCTACCAATTAAATCTCTAATTAAATGTCACTACTTTGTATGTATGTAGAGATGTACAAAAGTTCCCGCGCAAAAGGCTTAAATTGTGCGTATCTGTAAAAAAAAAACAAAAAACAAAAAAAAAAGGAAAGAAAAACGTGCGTGCATGATGCCTGTGTGCGTATATATGACACATATAATCAACGATAATAATTGGATCGATCGTGAATATATCGCGTATTACGTGTGTACTGCACATTTTCTTCCCCTTAAAAAAAAAAAAAAAAAAAGATGCAGTCAATCATCCGTATACTGTGAATTCCCCGGGACCAAACAATATCCGTATGTGAACTCTTCAGGTCTCTTTGGAAAAAAATGTTAGTTTGATCGTGTGCACACGACAAGTGTGGTTTTATTCTTTCTCTATACGTACCGCTAATGACACATGATATATGTACATACTGTCTCTCACGCTACAAGTAACGGATTAGATGAAATTGTAAAAGAAATTTATTTTACACACGGGCATTCAGCTGGTTCA
Organism: Pseudomyrmex concolor; assembly: GCA_014839585.1. Lineage (NCBI taxonomy): Eukaryota > Metazoa > Arthropoda > Insecta > Hymenoptera > Formicidae > Pseudomyrmex > Pseudomyrmex concolor. Next base: position 13,882 of record QVOB01019724.1, on the reverse strand, counting down.
TAATACGGATAAGTTCGCAATATGGGAGTTTACAACAGAGACACTCGCGCGACTGCAAAAATATATAAGATGAATAAGAAGAAAGTAACAAGAGAATAATGTTTAAAACAAAAAAAATCTATGACTGCGTTTTCCGAAATACGACTCTGTTTTCTGAGACACAGAGCTATTGTTGGAAAACGACGTTGTCTATTGTTACTTAATTATAATTGCTACACGCGTTAACGATAAGTTTAACTTTAGTCCTTCTGACTTGTTGCTCCCCTACCTTTTAATTATACGTTTCACACGCTAAAATTTATATATCTATACATAATATATAACATACACACTGATTGACATTGAATCGTTCTGTGAGAGAAATAGAAAAGTTCCCCTTCTGCGCACCGTTTTCTTTCCAACCGCTGTTCACCGCTATCGGTTAAGTGGCGGAATAAAACACAGAGCGTAAAAAAAGGAACGTTGGTCTTTTCTTACGTGATTCGGTGCGATCGGTACATAGACACGTACAAAACTCGCGTGATGAATATATAAACTCTATTTAAAAAAAAACAAAAAAAAAACGGACTGATTAGAGCGGATGTAAGATAATAACTAAATTTGTATCGATATGTGTATATGTGTGTCGATATACACACATATACACATCATCTTTTAAGTATTACATCTGATTACAAGACACAAATTTCATTTATCAACTCGACTAACAGCAGTTTAAAAAAATAACAGAAAGATAGGAAGATAACAGAAAAACAAAAAGGGGAAAACACACACAGATTGACTGGTACAAGAGTAGAAAAAAACTTCTTTTACTTTACTTTTTACGTGTAACATATCTACTGTACTCCAGTGAGGCATGCCAATTGTTTTAGTTTTTAATTCAGTTTTTAATTTGAAATTTAGTTGTGTAAATTTGCTCATTTTTTTTTTTTTTTAGTATAAGATATCGCTAATGAAACATTTGCAATGTAAGTTGATTAAATGTAGTTTGTTGAAAATCGAAATAAGGACGATGAAAACTCATTTAAAAAAAGAAAAAAAAACATCAAGGTTTAAGAACGTGTTACGCTCATTTTATATGCATTGGTTTGATATTTTTCTTTGATATATTTTTCTTCAATATGCTGTGAATATAGATAGATATACTTCCGTTTATATAACATAGAAGATGTGTCTCTGTATCTACTAAATGTTCTCTTTCTCTCTTAAGAGAGAGATTAAAAAAAAAAGAGAGAGTTTAACGTTACACATTTTAATCATTGACTCAAAAAGTAATTCTAAAAATGTTTAATGTAGCAAAACGCGATTTATATAAGCAAAAAAAAATTATATAGTAAAATACAAGCAGCTTCTAAGCCAATCGTGAACATAAAAATATAAAATCACAAGTACAAGACAATGGGAATTATAGAACTAAGTGCAATAAAACGCCTTCTTTTTACTGCTTTATTTAGTATTTTATTTTAATTTAAAACAATAAGACGATTTAAAAAATAAAAAAAAAAATATTAAATTGAGGAACTGAAAGTGGGTATTGGAGAGAGGTGTGTGCTTCAGATGTTTGATCTGTAACAGAGATACATCGTTATTGTGTAATGATGGTGAAACGGTAGTGCTTTTCTTGCTCTAACTTGAAAAAGAATTTGAAAACCAAACTCATTACGCAAAATATTGAAGTGTTGTTATCGGATGCGTATTCTCGCGCGTGATAACCAACTGATATTCTGCAACAAACTTTAGCGTAAAAGCGAAACGTGTGGAATAAATAATGAAAAGGAAAAAACTACTAAATAGCTTTCTCTGATGAGAACGCATCACTTTTTTTTTATTTCGTCATCGCATTTTTTTGTTATCATTTTGAGAACAAATCAAAGAGATTTGCATTTATTGTCTGTGAGTAATTAGAGAGAAGAGATCCGTGATAGTACAAATAATTCTGCGCAACAGTATTTTATATGTATATTATATAGTGCTTCCAAAGTATTCGCTATTCGGGTGATCGGATATTGCGATATTTGAGATCGATTCGGAAAACAACTTAAATCTCTGCTTTATTCGAAATATGAGTATTCACAATAATGTTAAATAATTTTTTTTGTCGAAATAATCAAGTTATCACGCTGCTTTGACAAAACGAACTAAGTGTGTTAGCCGGTCGTTTCTCTGAAAAAAATGCATAACATTTTGCGCGACAAGTTTCTTAAGTAATTTAAATTCAACTGTTTTTTTTTTTTTTTAGTGAAATTACGTTTTTCACAAAGCAAACTGTACGAAATGTGTTATCAATGCATTCTGGTAGTATATATATTTTGCGCAAATTTTCATATTACTTGAATACTCGGATAACGATATCAGATTTGAAAAAATCTTGGAGCGAAAACAGTGTTTATAACTATGTGCAATAATATAGAGCTACGTTTATAATCACTACGACGAAGTCAATAATAAGCAAAATTAGAGTAGATTATACAGAACAAAAAATTTATATCACGCATTGCCGTTTTGCACATCATCATTATGTTTACTGCGAAGAATATTCTTTTTGTGTGTGTGTGTGTTTTTTTTTCTAGTTGTGTATAACTTCATTTATTATTTTAGCGTTTCATTTTTTGCATGAAAGATAGACAATTCCGAATTTATTATCGTGAAGAAAACCCAAGTATTGTGTGAAAAAAAATTATCAAAATTATTCTGACTCGTTTTTTTCGGATTGTTTCTCAAACGTTAAATGAACTTATTTGAACGAACAGTATTAAACCTGGGATATATGTGCGTCTATCTGGCACTGAATTGTTGACGACTAAAATAAGACGTGGCGCATATAAAAGGGAAATCTCGCTAAACACTTCAGTGCCAACCGATACAATATACGTTCAATCACGATATTAGTCTAGTTACCGATGATCGAGCTCTGATTCAGAAAATTTGAAATTGCTTATCATAATTATCTAGTCTCATCAAACAAGCATTATTGTCTACATGTATTTTTATTACGTGTAAATGTTTTTTTTTTTTTTATTATTTCAATCAAGAGAGAAATGAAAAAAAGCTATCTTGCTGCTCAGCGAGACTATAATTTTATTTCCGAAACTAAAAAAAGAGTCACTGAAAGATCGTATTAGTGTCTAGAGTAGATTATTTCCAAGCAATGCGATTTCTAAGTGCTCATCAGCGGAAACAAACGATTATCAAAGAAAAACAAAATATCTGCAAAAGAGAAAAACTTTCATGAGCTCACAAAGAAATTTTGCTTTAACGAAGTTACGTTTACAAAATAGTTTTTGAAAGTTAGGTCTAAATACTTGATTTTTTTATGTAAAGAACTGGAGTAATATTCTTTCAAAATTTTTTTTATATGTGTATACATATATATGTGTATACATATATGTATACGTATTAAATCTATATAAGTATATGAATGTATATAAATATATGTAGATTAAATATGTACATACATAAAAAGTACATATACATACATATATACATATATATACATACACTCATATATACATTGTGTCATAAAAAAAGAACTTATATAGCGAACGCTTGTATAACCCCCAGTCTAAGAAAAGTTTGCTTAATGAAAAAATAAGATTAGACATAATTGTTAGACACCAGGCAATTACGTAGATATATATATATATGTACGTCTTATCACGTCACACAGATGTGTGTGTTCGTTATTTACTGATGATCATGGGTGCGTTTATGGTGCAGATTATAACAATAAATAACTGTGTAACTGTGTGATAATTGTAATTCTAACTTAATGTTAAGTTGTCTAAGTTTTGTGAGTGATTGATTTTAATTAATATTAAGTTGTCTCAACTGTATACTCTTAACGATCCGTATAATCGATAATAAGTCATAAAGAGAAAACAAATTAGCGCAGTCTTCTGTATGGCAATCAAAACGAAATGAATAGACGATCGTAAGATCCGCTGTTTAAATTTGCTGTTACATTTTATATATTATTGTTTCTTTAAAATATTTTTATATTAAGTTTTAAAATATCCGCACGGTTCCTCAATGCTTATGTATGTGTAAACACTTTTATATACGTGATATTATAATAGGTCTATGATCGAGATTCGTAAGAAAAATTAATTGAACCAAGGTGATTGAAAAAAAAAAAGAAAGAAAAAAAAATTAATAAAGTAAAATAGGTTAAAGAAGATTTATCTTTTTATGTCCTTTTTAGTCTTTTGTGTATTTATTTAGTATTTTTAGCAAATATATATATATATATTTGCTATATATATTTTTTTCCATATGTATATACATATACGAGAGAATTGATCCTTCGCGCACAAAACAAAATGAAGCGTCCATTTATCATCATTGTCAGATTAGAATTGTATATGAACACTAAAGAGAAATGAATACTTTTAGCGAATATCAATGTGAATCGTATTATAGAAAAGAACCAAATTGTAAATACAAATCTCGTACGCCGATGAGCGTAACACGCGCGAAAACTACTTAATCGTATATTTTACTTAAAAGGAACTGTATATTTACTTATTCTGTATTTATGTGTTATATCTGTCAGACTAAATAACATTAGGTATTTTTTACTCGAAATTTATTTTTACTAATTTTGTTAAGTCACTTAAAATAAAAAAAAAAATGTTTTTGGACAAGTTGTTTTCAAAATTTTATTTTATCTTTTTGCATTACACATATGCCAACAAAGCATATTACCCTCACGAAAAGAGACAAAACACGTGGATCGGTTAATCGGTTTAAGTATTAACTCCGACAAGTAATCCGTCGGTCGATGTATCGAGAATTCGCAACGAAGGAAGTTGCAGTAATTATTTTATTATTTGCGGATTATTTATGTAGGAATCTATGAATTTACTATTATTCAGTTCAAATCGATCGATCAAATTGAAACAGTCATTGCGACTTCTTGTCTCTGCAAGAAACAAAAAAACGCATTCTCGAAACATTGTTTACGTGATCAAAAAGAACATCCGGAATGCGTATTTCAAGATTACTGAAAATGCGAAAATATGAGAAATAATGAATAAAACAAAGATTCGTCATTGCGCATTATTCAATTGATTCACCCGACGATGACAGTCCCGACTTCTCCCGTCTGGCTTGCAAACGAAATGTTCGCGCGGACCTAAAGCGCATTACTTCTTTCTCGAATAACAAGACAACATTACGTGACGATTTGTACTCGCAAGAGATGTCAACTTAGAAGCCAACAACGTTGGATTCTTCTTCTCGCGCGTAATCTCACATATGATGATTCTTGTTGCGAAAAAAAAAAAAAAAAAAAAAAAAAAAAAAAAAGAGACGGTAATATATCTTGTATACGCACGTATATACGCACACATTGCGCACGCACGTACGCTCGTTGTAAGATGTGAAACCTTGATATAAGGACTCCTTAGCTGTTAAGCGACGATGTTTATGTAATAAGGGTGACGGGAGGAAGAAAAGAAGGAGGAGGAGAAAGAGGTATTAACATACCCAGACATACACATACACACATATACATCTGCAATGTGATATTCTCGTGTCTTGTCCGATAAGACAGACGTTCATTCTAACGAGTATAGTTGGCGTTTGTCCTTTTTTCGCGTAGCTCTTAAGGTATATCTGTAATATAATATAATATTGTATTTAAGGGGAACTCTCTCTACACACATATACGTGCATGTAATATACGTAAAAAAATACATATATATATATAAACGAAAGACGCAGAGTGCGTAACGTGTCCGAAAGTTTTTCCCCGCGGGGAGGATGCGGAAAAAAGCGAAAAAAAAAAAAAAAAAAAACAAACGAGAGAAAACAACCAAAAATTATGCGGAGGACAAATAATGCGTGTACAACAAGATTTCGCGTTCGCAGGGTAGACTCTCTTCGAAGAACCATCGTCGTGAATCCAAAGGAGTTGTGCGCGTTTTCTGTGGAACTCTATCTGTATCCTATCGTTCTTATCCCTTTCTCTTCATTTTCTTTTCGTTTGTCGGGCAAAAGTACTAGCACTCTTCTTCGTCTCTTCGTGAAAGGGAGCTCTCTTCGCGAGCTCTCGTTTCGCTCAGTCTCGATCAGGAATGCGACGAGTTAGTTGTTGAACGCATTTTACAGGTCTGTTCTCTGGTTAATGCACATTCGCGTACTTTTATGCTGTCGTGTTTTTTTTTTGGTCTTACGTGTAATAACGAACGAAGCGATTTTTTCCCGACATCTCGAATCGTAACATGCGTTGTAACGCGAGACGATAGGAACTGTGTCATCCCAATGTAAATCCGTGCGCGAGACAAAATCGCGCAAGACCGCGAGTTAGGATTACACTCGGCGGTTCTTCATCTTGCTATTTTCCTTCCCGATATGTCCGCGACAGCAAATAAATCGCTCTTCTTTTTTTTTTTTTTTGTTTGCATTGATTTTAAATAGATACGCGCTTTCACGCGTAATATTTTATTCGCGCGCACCGAATATGTTTATGGTAGACGCTAAGCTCAGATTAGCACTTCTCACGACTTCTGCTGATGATTTTATCTTTTCCACATTCTAAGTTTTGCGACTCCACGTTTTTTCGCTGTGTAGTGTGCAGTCTGCTGTGTTTCGACGTACCTGAAACCGGTGGTAAGGGTTTTATGGAACATCCCGTGCGCGGCAACGTGCGCGTTTCCAGCATCCTAGTTTAATTAGCTAGGAATCGTAAAGGAATCGCGCCCCTCCGCTCTCGCGAGGCTGAGAGAGTCTCTCCTTCGTTATTAGCGATATTGCGTTTGCACGAGACGCAAAAAACTTCATCGATTTTTTTCCGCTATATAGAATTGAGACGGTACTCTTTGCCCGTTTCCCTCACTTTCTTTTCTTTATATCTCGTTTCGTTCGTATTAATAATCGGGACACTGAATGTCGGGTGTCTGATTCCTCTCTTGAAAGAAAAACGGAAGAACTCCAAGCTGTCGTTCTCGAAGGTGTAATAAGAATAGTCCGCAAAATATTATCGAGTGTGTTACACATGCCATGTTTTAGTCCGTAAGCGCGCGCGCGTTCATACTTATTTTTCTACCGTGTAATAAACGTTACATACATTTATGCTATACGTGTACATCTATAATCGTTCTATATATATATCGTAATTTTAATATAACGCTTTGTTATAGTTGTCGCGTCTCGTAGTTTTTTGTCGCCATTGTGTCTCTGCCGCGTCTGCCTTGATTGCCTCGATATTTCTCCGGTTTCTCTCCCACACGTTCACTTCTCTCGCACGCTCTCTCAGGACGAAGTGCGACGGGAAATCATCCTGGTTTTTATCTCGCAGTTTAGTTCGAGAACGGCTTTGTGTAATGCGAATAGCTTTCATTTTCGCTCGCAATAATCGGGAAGAGGGGTTGTTGTTCGTCTCTTGTGCCAGGTGATCTCTCTTCTGTTCTTTGAAAAAAAACGATCGAAATCACAATACATACATATATGTTGGACAGCGCGCAGAGCGTGGCTCCGTAGTTGATCTATTGCTTTTCAATGGCAATATTTCGCGCCGTTATTTAAAAAGGACTTTGCATCGACATCATGTCGAACGAGACAACAACTCGTTTCGCGCCGTCGAAAACCCGAAAAGACACCCCGAAATTCAACACGATACGTATTAATTAAAAAAGAAATGTGACGTGATATTAAGAATTAATTATCAACTGTCTGAAAATGTACTAAAATCGTGATAGGATATTGTAGCGGTTAATAAATTTTAATGGTAATCAGAAAATATTTATATATTTGGGGACGTAGAAATTATATATATATTCTCTTTTTAGGAAAACATATTATTTTTAAATTACTTTTTTTAAGCTATTCTTCTCTTCTGCGACTAATCGATCGAGATCAGGCTGCTTGGTTTTATAATATTAGGCTCTGAATAAGAAAAGAGACAAAAATTTTTTATTTTCAACTATTTTCGACGATCTGTAGATGATTTTTTAAGACTTCCGTTTGCGCAAAGATGCGAGCTCTTCGAATATGAATTATAAGATACTTGTTCCGAGATCGTTAAGCTGTGCATTCACGTGTGATCTTGTTCTGGCTTCTTTATTTCGGTGATTTTGAACGCTCAAATTTATTTTTATAAAGAAGTTGGAAGAAAAATGTCTGAATGTCTTGCTTTTTAAAAATCATATAAAGGAAATTTGTAAATTACAAAAATAATCGTAAGAATATGACAAAAAAACATCCATATCGACGTAAGAATCATCGTTTATCTAAAAGAAAAAGAAAGATGCGTGAAGATTCTCAAGAATATTATTTTCTAAGAAACGCTTCACGTTCTTCGCGAAATGACCTTAATTAATCTATTTCGGATCTAAACGGTTGAATAATCGACTTTTATTTCATAAGCTCGGTGTATTCCGCGAGGCTTTCTCTTCAATGCAATAAGATGTTATCGACGATAGTATCACGAATCATTGTATTATCGTTCTAGTGTTGTATGTGCACGTTACAGTTTTAATTTTATGTATTAATTGTTAAGTGTTGTTTATATATAGACAAGATTTTACGTAATCTCTCGTAGCCCTCATGGAGGGAAATCGACAATGTGTGTTTTTTAACATGACGGTCAAACGCGAGAGATCGCGAACGCTTCGATGCGCAACATCTTCTACGATTCGCCGTTTCATTTGTTAAAACAAGAGAATCTTCCTCAGTATATACATACATATATATTTCGCGTTATTAATTATTTATTCAATTATTATTATAGATGAGATATCAACTCTATACGCATATTTTATATATATTCGACATCGTTAAAACAGTACTAACTAATGGCATCAATTCTAGTTATTTAACGCTTAGTATTTACTTTCTTCGATAAAATTAGACTTTGTGTTCCACAATATACAAATCTCGATGCAATCTGTAAGTGCCCGTACAAGCGTTATTCAAAGCGAGTCTCGTTGCGCATCCACAAAAAAAGAACTAAAAAACCTTATTAATTAATCTTGATAAGAAGTAATCTTGCAGGAGCGCTCGTTTTCGATCGAAGATATATCTCTATCGTGACTTTCAGTAATAAATATAAAAAAAAAAAAAAAAACAAAACACTAATATAATATTTTAATATTAAACTAATAATAATGTTAGCAATAATGACTGTCTAATTTAAAAGAAGAAAAAAAACAGTTTATGTAACTCCAATGGCTGTCTATGTAATTTAACGTGAATTTCTAAACGCGGTAATTTACTTTCCGAAAACTGGCACAAAATCCACTTCGGAGGCAATATTGCGCGCGACTGATCGAATTTAATATTAAACACGACAGACATGCGCCCGATCGACGCCAATTAATTACTAACCGAAGTCTTGCCAATCTGCGCGTAATAACCAGATCTCATAAAAAGAAGAAATAACAATCTATGTAATACCGTTACCGACAATAATTGTCCGGAAGTGATGTTTCTCGCGTATTTCTGCACACATGCAGAATTTGCATCTCATGCGAGATGAAGAAAAAAAAAGCAGTCCGCGCGACGATCCGTAATATTGCGCGATAATTTTGTCGCGCGTGTAATCGATGCGCGTTGGTATCGAAAAAAATAAAACGTGTGTTCACACACAAAATTATTCCGCAATAATATCGATTGACGTCGGCACCGTTTGTAAAAAAGTCATAAGACGTACAAAAAAAAAAAAAAAGAAAAAAAACGGTCGCACGATACTAACACTTTTGCTCGTATTTTCTATTTTTATGTTTCTTTTTTTCATCTCGACTTCTTCTCAGCGAATATACACACATATATCGGACTGTCAATTTGTGTCAATTGCAAATCGCATTTTCTTCCCTCTTTCGAGTTGCCGATGATATATATACATATATATATAATTCAGATTTAACTATACGTAGAAAACGTTTTTATCGTGACATCGGAATTTTCTCAGGTTCGACACTCGTTGTTAAAAGTACGAAACAATGCCATACATAATATTTCAACGCAGGGGTTTTTCAACATTTCTTTTTTCTCGAAAAAAACTTAGAAACACAATTATCGTTAACATAAAAAAAAACGACGTGTATTTGCGTGTAAACACGAAAGTTCTGAAAGTAAGATAAAATATATATATTTCCGTGTACATATACATATTTCTATATAAAATAATTTTCGAGCATATCGGGTGAAAAAATATCGGAATGACGGAGTGTGTTTGTCTGTCTCTTGCTTTTCTCCTCTCCGGAGGATTTTTCTTCGCGATCTCACACAAAAAGTTCATCAATATATATATATATACACACACATACACACACATACATATAGTCGTATCGTATCGCGGAATTGAAACGTTACTATATACATATATTATCGTCGCTATAATTGTTATTAACACCACTATTATATACTTATTGATCGGTATTATTGTCGCTGCTGTGTTATACTAATGTGTGTCACCAATTTATTACTATATTTATTGTACTATTACTACTACTATTATATTGTTACGGCTATTGCTATATTACATCGCTATAAACTGTACTGCTGCTTGTAGACTATCGTTACTGTTAAATACTGATCAAAAAAAAAAAAAAAAAAAAAATACTATATATTTTCACTTTGCTAACTACACTCGTGAAATGGCGCTATCTAAGCTCTTCGTAATCATTAAGTATAAACAAAAAGAAAAAGAAGCCGGCTAGTTTATAGGATTAACTGCGGAGCGAGGAGATATGTAGCGAGGGTGTCTATGTATTGCGTAATTCTCACACGAAACAACGCTTTGCCTACCTCCAAAGCGCTGTACAAAAACAAAATGCCGTCGCGACTTTGCTTATTTTCTTACACCTCCCCCGAACGGGGAATATCGGCCACACGTCTTGTGCGAGACGCACCCGGCGATATATGTAATTGAATTTTTTCTACACATTCGATTCGAGAAAACCGATCCTGAAGTTGTCGATAGAGCACAAATCGTGTAAAAACAAAAACAAAAACGTCGTATAATTTTACAGAGAGACTGTAAGGATAACGCGATCACTGAAAAAGAAATTAAAGCGGAACATGTTCAATGATTAACCCTCTATAACCCTCTGTAACTATATACGTATAATGTAGAACGTTACCCTCTTTGACGGAAAATTTAGCAATATATTACCACAATCAAATTAAGTGTAAACGATATTTATAAACTTAATGAAATGTACAATATATGTGTAAAAAAATAAGTTGAAAAATCATTGTTCATAGAGACGCTGCCTGGGTTATAGACGGTTAACTTTGATTTCTCGGTCAGGAATCTCTTCGAGACAAAAAAAAAAAGAACATTGGAAGCATCACTGAAGTGACTGTGTACATCTTCGCTCAGTTTCTCGCGCGCTTTTTCTGGAGATCACTTTTTGTCACATTTTCCTTCGGTTTCCTTTTCGAAAGATAATCGTAGGTTATTTCTCTCTGTTAAAAGTATCAGCCTGGTTGAGAGACACGCGTCTCTCGCGGATCAGATCCGTCAGAGCGTTAGACACGAATTCGAGAAGTGTATCTTCGAGACCGGCTACGTGCCGATCCTTGTGTTGCGCGATCACGAAGAAGAAACGAAGTTGCTTTTTCACAGCTTTTCGCAGGGCTTTCATCTAGTAGTAACTTCTCTCTCGTCGCTGATCTGCACAAATCTCGCCTACAGCGATTCTCTCTGTGTTCTTGGCAGCCTCGAGACGAGAGTTTCGAGAGGAGAATATCGAGTGCGTATCTTATCGCGATTGTGTGTTCGATCGTGTGAGAGGGATGAATCGCGGTGACGTCGCCAATTTATCCAGCACAGTCGCCTTTTTTTCTAGACGGACAAAAGAGGAGTTTTTCTTGTTTCCGATTGTCTTGTTGTTCCTTGCTGTTAACTAATGTTTAAAAATCCGATATACGACGGGAAAGATTAATTTAGTATATTATTAACGAAAAAATATCTTCAACTTCGATGATTTGGATCTCACGAGAAAGAGAAAAAGAGAGAATAAGTAGAAAATGCATTTTTAACAGCGCTTTTGTTTTGCAATAAATCGCGAACGAACTCACAAGTTCACGCAAGGTAATAAAAAACCGAGTGTAACAGAAAAAAACAAAACGCGTGAATCCGCGACACAATTTTAATTTCTAGTGATTGTACGAAGCTATTCTGGGCCCGTAAGTCCCGCTCCTCCCCCTTGTGATTCGTATCTATATATTTGTATATGATAGTAACGGAACCAATTTTAAGCGCAGCGTTGTCTGTAACGAGATGAATGTGCAATATATACTATATACATGTACAAGTATTTTACGCGCACACATGACAAGTACGGAGATTTATATAGTGGTACTCTTCTGTATTCTATACCTTTTGTTTTTGTAGGATTTACTTGCGCGTTGTTATAGACGTGTGTCTAAAAGCTCCGCTCTACTGTTATTTATTATTTTACACACCGGAAAGCTTGTTGAAAAATTGAGAATTAACACGCGGTAATCCGCTTTTTTTTTACGAAAGACAAAAAAAAACGAGAAATGTATGGGAGAGATGAACAAGAGAATCTGATTACCGAATGAGTGTGGAAAACACGTGCGTGATCGAAATCTTGTGTCTTCTAAAGAAAAACAACAAAAAAAAAGAAAAAAGTATTAACTCGAGTACGGACGAGTACGGAATGTACCACTGTACTTATCGTCGCCGCGATATACTACGTCCGGTAGCCAGTAATAATCGATTTTCCACGCAAGGACTACAAATCGTATATCGCGTTCTTTCCGACTGTGACCTGAAAAATTTGCTCGATGTCGAAAAACATTACGCTTCGAAAGGATCAAACAAAATCCTTTTTTTTTTCAAGGGAAAAAAATCGCGTTAAAATGATCGAACGACAAACGACCGACGACTTCGTAAGATCGATCGCAGTTGCAACTTACGAGGGATCAATGTAAAAAAAAAAAAAAAAAACAAATCTTCTCGATATCAATTCGCACATATTTTTCGATCGTATTCTAATCGTATATGTAGACCGAAGTTCGAAAACAAAAATAAATAAACGACACGTCGATATATATCGATCTAACCTAGTCGGTGCTTCTAAAGAAAATGAGAGAGAAAAAGAAAAATCTTCTGAAACATAAGTCGCAATGTGTTCGACTACTTCGAGTACTTGGAGCGCACTGCGAAAAAAAAAAAAGCGAGAGAGAAACTGGGAAGTGACTTTGTGATAACGTATACTGTTGATCTTGACTTTACTTATAACTGAATTAAGTTCCCGCGCGTGTAATAAATCTCACTCATTTTCACACACATTTAAACATGATCGACGATCGACTTTTATCTCGATTCCTTAAAAATGTAGGGAGTGCTGTGAAGAATTTTTTCAGCTCTTTCTCGAGCTCGGCGATATCTCGGAAAAATGACTGAGAATTAAGAACGCGGAAGAACTTAACAATGAGTTCGATGTTCGATATCAGTGTGTAATATCCCGACATGTATCCTCGGACATTGACTTTCCGATCGCCAAGAATATATGCGAGATGAATTGAACGATCATCTCGGACGAGACCGAATTTCGTCACAATATGATATTATAACGGTATTATAACGATATTATAACGATACGGTGTATGGAACTGGCTCTCGCGAATTTTCTCTCTCATCTAAATTTTACAGAGATCGTCGATTTTATATCAACAGGAGAGTGATTCTTTTGCAATTCCGCGGAATGCTTTGGAAAAAAAAAAAATTTATACTAGTCAATTTTCTATACAATACACAGGCAATGAGAACAGATAAATCAGTTATTTACTCGTAGTGTTATTTGTTTTAGTTTGTACACACACACATACATAATTTTGATAAATTGTATGATGTTAAATCGAAAAAGAGAAATATAAAGAGTACGTGAACTAAATCATTTCCAGA
>QVOB01019723.1:0-23959 GCA_014839585.1 Pseudomyrmex concolor | reverse complement strand
AAAGTTCCTTGTTAACTTGGAATAAGTCGATGGCGCCTGGCTTATCCCAGCCGGCAGATTCCGAGACTGCTTCCTCTGAAATCAGTAACAGCACATTTCCGAATGTATTCGCGTCGATATTAACTTCTCTGGCGAAGCCGCTTTGTACAAATATGCACCACATAAGATTTTATCAATAATAATATCTATGAATAAGATTGCTTCATTAAATTAGCAGTGAGTTGTGAAAAAAGTAATTTTCTTCTCAAAAATTCGCGTTACTTAATGTTCACTAGCAAATATTTCTAGTGTTTGTTAAAAGTAAAAGTAATTCAAAGTTGTTGTCGCCGCACACATACACGTGTGTAAAAACTTTTTTTCAAAATAAAATAAAGACATTTAAGGAGGCATTTAACGTTATCTTGCTCGCGAAAGGTTGGCGAAACCGCTTCCTCGCTATCGATCTTCTTTTTTTTTTTGTGCGGCATCAAGCCAATTTCTTGACACATGCTCGGACATACGACACGGCATCACGAGGAGCGGCTTTTTACTGCGAAACCCGCGCGGCTTTAAAGTCAGCGAGGAAGCTACTTTCGATCGATGTGCTACGTCAAAAAAGCGAACCGGGTTCCGAAATTTTTTGGGCATTAGTCCGGACAAGAGTCGAGAGACGCAATCACCGCGGTCTGTCAGCAGAATCATCCTGCGAAACGATAACTTTTCCTCGTCACTATCAACAAGGTGGCATATCCAATCGGCGGAATCGCGATTTCATGGCAGTTCTTTTTCACGAATTAATTACTCCTGCGTGCAGAAGTTTAACCTGATTAAAGGCGCAAAAAGAGGCCTTTACGATAAATACAAGAGCACTTTAGGTGCACAAACGAGAGTCTAAAATTTCCAATTCCAAAGAATAACTTGCTTGCTCAACATTTGTTCACATTTGTCTATATTAGTTTTAAAACTATTAAAATTCGTGTAAACACATGTAGTCATTTATTAATTTTATGTTTTCTCTATTTTGGGCATTTTCGAAAACTCTCGACACCGTCGAGCATCGGGACAGGTGAACAATCCCGTGATGCGTATAGAGCTTAGATCGCGCGTGCCACACCGCGTCCGCCATGTTCTGGCCGGTCGCAGCAGCTGACTTTTCAGGAACGTCACAGTCCAGATACTCGAAGACTCTCGGCACTTTTGTAGTGACGAAGAGAGGAACGGGAGGGTAACATCACCTTCGCGTGTTTACTTCTTCTGTAACCGGTTTCTTCTCTCCTCCTCGTTCGCTCTTGCATCTCCGCCGGACCGATGCGTTACCTTTCTCTCTCTGTTCTCTCGAGAGTCTTGCTCGATGCCGGACAACTCGTGTGTGTAGAAGGAATCTTCCTTCTCCCGCTTCGTAAATATATTTACTCTGTCTCGTTTCTACCTTCTCGGAGCCTACGGTTCTCTCCCACCTTCTCTCTTACCTCCCGCCCGCCTTCTCTTATCGTCTCGTTCTTCTCGCGGTATTCAAATGACCTCGAATGATGAATATGGCCATCTCTCTCGTGCCATCGGTAATTGCCGCCACTTCTGTCCTTATCTGCGCCTGCGGTGCGTATGGCTCTCTCCGCCATGCACGCACGCACGCACGCACTCGCAACGTGCGCGTATGCATTCGCAGATTACTTCTCTGGCGCGTCGTTCATCCGCACGTGTGGTACGTGTCTTGATACCTCGTGGTTCTTATCTCTTAAGGGAATTTCGTAAAGGGGGCGCGGATAAATCGCGCGGGAACTCCCGGCATCTTGTTCTCTCTCTCTTTTTTTCTCTCTTTTTCTCGAGGCACCGCGGGGCTCTTTACCGAGCTCACCGGAGGTGCAAGGATACCGAGAAGTCCGACCTCGCAGATTATCTTCACGCCGGGATATGACACGGTCAAAATTCACGAGAACTGCGTTCTCCGAAACATTTTTTTTTTCACAAAGTAGTTTTTTTTACGAGTTCTGACGCTTACCATATTTTTAATATCTTTTTTTTTAAATATATTTAATCTATTTTACATGTATAATTAGTTTCTTATATGTATAAATTAGAAATGTAAAATTTTTAGATAAGTTTTAGATAAAGCGAAATTTCTTGTTATAAATTACGCGCTATTTTGAGAAAAAGAACAAGATCGACTAAATGTCATAAGTCGCTCGTCTATAACCTTTTCACCTGGAAGAAGCGTCGAGCGAATTATCGAGTTGCTATTGGACCTAATCGTCGCTATATATCGGCATTTCGAATTGCCAATTGCATTCCCACGCCGCGAATTGTACGAGTGCCACGGATGATCCGCCAACTTGGCTCCGACATTCTCGATCGTTATGCGCTCGGCTATTGTGCATGCCGACGAATCACTGAAGTTCTGCGGAGTCTTCCAGTCGTCTGCGCAAGAATGAATTTTTCTAATCGGCTCTAAGTAATTCTATCGCGTGCTCGCGCGGTTTACTGCACCGTGCATAATGCACGAGAACGAAGAATTCCGCCCGATTGATATAATAGCTGGATTATATTTCACCGGGAGATAAAACGTTGTTAATTGGGTAAGTTTTTTTCAGCAAATTGCGGAAAGTTTTTAATTAATAATCTCGTTTATGATTCATTTTCAATATTAATCAATTGACTTTCATTAATCTTATATTTATTATGTTTTTATTTCTACTTTGTTTCTTTAACCGTGTTTTGTGTATACATTGTTTTTAAATTATATAACTTAGAAGTATAAATTTTATACACAATGTGTATATAATCATGTATATATTAATTTAGTAAAAGAGGGAATTCCTCAGATTTAAAAATCTGAACTTTGAACCTTAAATTCAGTTCACAGACTGGCTCCGCGCCAATTTTAGTAGGATTAGATACGTGTGGAGTATAATTTCCATCACAGGAGAAGTGCCTTCCTTATGTCACGGCCACGTGAATCTTGTCGCTGCTACCGCGTTGCAAACGGAGTTAACGGTGCCCTGCTACCGCGTTGACGGATACGGTAGGGAGACTCGCGAAGTCGACGAGGATCGCTATTATGTCAGGAATCGCTGACTCAACTCGCGCGAGAAGTGCCTAGCCGAGCGGTGTCTAGCCGAGATCGCCCACACGGGACTCGATCTTGTGGCCCCTACATAGGCGTACAATCGGCCGAGGAACGTGTCGGATTAGGCAATAGCCATTTTACAATTGTCCCCGTCACATGTAGCACCTATTCTCACCGCGCGCGGGATTTCGACATACACCCGTTCTACGTCTCGAACCGTTAATGGAGCGGCAGGGAACACGGGGTAACGACGAGAGAGAGAGAGAGAGAGGGGGTTGCGAAATTGGAATTTGTACTTTAATGAGACTGACAAATGTACCCGATATTATGTACCAGCCCGATGTATCTAACAAAAATCTCGAACGAGATTTATTGCTTGCAACTATTACAAGAAAAACTCTCGTGAAACGTCTAAGAATATTGCGCTTTATGCGTAAACAACTAGACCAGATCTTTCTAAAATTTAAAATTTTAGAAGAATAAATATTGAAAGCGATATTCGCGTGGCGCAAATGCAATGCATGTAACACATACGACCGATCACCACTCTCGATTTATAGTTGCGCATACGCGCTCGCGACTATCGTCTTCCGTGCGATTCGTACACGCAACAATACGATCGCGTTCGCCGACAATAATCGTCGCGGGGCACCGCGACGAGGATAAAATTCCTGACTCGTAAAGCTCGACCTCTCGGAACGGAATCAGCGACACCATAAAGCAGGGGGCACGCCGTGCACCGATATCAGGTCCCCCGGTGTTTACGTTTTACACACCCGTGCGCACGTATTCCGGGCGAAAGTGTTCCGCGCGCGCGCACCCACACGCGCGCAACGTACGTAAGAATGTGTACGCGCGGCGTGCACGCACGTGGAACCGGCAAATATATATGGAGAACGATAGCCGATATAAAGTGGTAATGTCGCGAGCACCGTGAAACATAGCTGATTGGGCGGGTTTAGCCGCGCCTTATCGCCGGTTGCTCGCCGTATATCCACCGCGTAAAACACGTCGCATATACAGGGTGATCAAGGTAACGATCGCCTCGCGTACACTCAGGCATCGTGCATTACTTTCCTGCGTTCGCCACCTTTCCCTCCCTCCTTTCTCTCCCATCCCGGTGCGTAAGATACTCGCAGGATCCCAAGTGCGCAAAGTAAATATTTTGCATTTTGAATTTCCGTTGAAGAAGAGAAATGCGTTTATCGGAAATAGATGTGTTTTGATATGTTGCGAATAAATCTTAGGAGACTAGTAATTTGCTAATACTTAACTTAGTAATTTAGTACTGCTTAAACAAACAAAAAAAAAATACAGGAATCTTGAATTCCTTTAAATTTATGTCAAGAGAAGAATCGCCTTCGGTGGATGTTAATGATTTCCTACATAGCTGTGAGGCACCTTGTGCGATATTTATCAGTCTCAAGCGGCACAAACTACAATGTATAGTCTAATCCACCAGCCTCAATAAATCTTATTTCATGCGCTCACCACACAATCGCTCGCCGGACTTAAGCTCTTGATTACTATGTACAAAAGGAGCGCTTTATTGCGATCTTAGATCACCCGATATATATGTTCGTACGCGACCGTGTACACGCGATTACGCGAACATACATCCTCTCAATCATTCTTGCGGCATTTCTTTCCCCTCGTCGTCGTTTTCCCTCGCGAGACTATCCGTACTACAGTTAGCCTGCAAGCGACTTCATCGTCGTCGCAGTTCATGAAACAAATATCTCGCACGCGTTATCTCGAAGTAGGAAGGACGAGTGAATTGCAGAAGCCGGTCATGAAGGCGCGCGTTACTAGGAAATTCTGAGAAATCCGTTCGCAAAGAAGATTTTCTTAAAATTGCTATCTCACTTGCTCAAAAGACAAGCTGCTTTATTAAAATTGTGATAATAGCAGAAGTTGATTTTGAACTTTTTGATTTTTGAAACTTTTGAATTTTAATTAGTTTTATTGTCGTTTTCTCGCGTTTGGAAAACTTTGCAGAAAATAGACTTTTTTACGCGTTTTTCGCGCGAGATATGAAGGCGCGATGAATGGCAATGGCGCACGAAATCTCTCATGCTACAGTTCACGAGCGTGTAATTTTTACAGAGAGATAAAAAAATGGAAAATGTTTGACACTTCTCTTCGACTCGATATGTTCATCGTATACGCATCAATATTTGATCACGATAAAATGCGTCGCCAAGATAACATGACGACGGAGTTAGTTTGATCACAGACGCAATTCCGACCGTCTTGTCACTTAAGTACAAGCCGATCACGACGCGATTATTTATTTCGGCCGCTCATTGAACGATATCGCGCGAACCTCATATATTTGACTGATGTCTGTGACTTATAATCGGACTTAAGATTATTGTGCAATGCAAACATTAGAGATATAAAGATACAAAATTATATTTATATATCAATTAAATAAAAATTATATATAGAATCGTATGTATCAAATACATATATAAAAACTGTATGTGTAGATATATAAAATATTTCTTTAACGATCTCTCTCTCTCTATGTCTTCTAACAATATTTTTTCCTACCATACGTAACTGTTACATATTTAAAATATGATAACAGAAATGTTCGATCGTTTGAAAACAGCAAAACACTGTTAAATGATGTACTTGTGATTTTACATATTTTTCCTATGACTGTGAAGCAAAATAAACATCACGTGTGCACAAGGTGTGTAAGGATCTACGCCGCACATGGATGCCGGAATAATGCTGTAGTATACCTGGCGATAACATAACTGCGTGCAATTCGATTATCTGCGACGGTTATTGCATTCGTATCGAGCGCTGCGCCAGTCGCAGTTCTCGTGTTGACTGTTTTATATCGCGAACGTTATCAATATATGTGTATATTTATATATATATATATATATGTATACATATATATTATATGTTTCCAACCATATGTTCACGTCAAATATTGCGAATCGTTGTTTCCTTCCCGATAGCGTGAGTTTGCTCCCGTTTGCAATTGCTTCGCTTATGCCTCCGAACGTTTGTAAACCGAATGTACTATAAACAAATACCTCAGCAAATACTCGGTTCGAGCGCGATTGAGCGAATGTGGAATTTTTACGCGCAATCTTTTCTCAAAACTAGCTTACATTCGAAATAAACGCAAACGCCGTTGTTTTACACGAAAATTTCAACGAGATTCATTGCAATTTGATTATAAAATACATCGTTCAAACAAATTTGCCTAATAATGATTTATTTTATGCGTACATCGTAAACGCGTAAAATAAATCATTACTGACGCAAAACTAAACAAATTAATACGGCGGCGTTGCCGGAGGACATGTCGAAAAAATAAGTTGAGTAAGCGGTACTCAACACATAGAGGAATTCGAAAAATATATGTACGCAAGCGAACCGGTAAGCCGTAATCTCACGGAATGTCAACATAGGCCAACTACTGTCGTACATATAGGAATAATACCGACTACTTTACATAGGTCGTGGCGTAACAGTATCGAAGCCCGCGGTACAAGTCCCTATCCCCAACGGTGATGTCGCGTCATGAGCGAGAAAATGGCTGCAACGGCGCGACTCGTCCACTATATGTACATACGTACGTACGCGTTTATAGCTTATACATGCATACCTCTCTCTTTCTTTTTCTCTTTCTCTCTCTTTTTCTCTATGCGTCGTGCCAGATGAAAAAAACAAACATACCGTGATCGCTTAACCATGCCTGTCCGCGGTGACTCTCAGACCTCGTTGCATACACGCCGAGTCACGTGTTCAAATATTATATAAGCTCCTCTCTTTCGTAAACACGTAGGGTGTATGTGCGACAAATTGGCCGGGAACGATATTAACCGATGAATAAACGTCTCCTTTGAGATTCGTTAATATATCCCGTTGACGTTGATCCAACGACAGATCGTGTATATTGTAATGTAATTACGTCTGTCGTGAGAAAAATGACAATTTGCCCGATGAGCTTCGCGCATTCAAAATTTTAAGACGATAAAATGAATATGTGTCACACTCAAACGTTTCTCATCTCGTGAGATGTTTTCAGAATCGTTATTGTCCCATATAAAGTGTCTTTACTGCTTGTTTGGCTTGCTAATGATAATCTATGGGTGTAAAAGCGGTAAAAAGTTTACGTACGCAAAGCGTGCGCAATCTACTGCGGCTGTGGTGGCACGAGCGACACATGAGACCCATGTGAGCGCGATATTAGGTCACTCGTACATTTCGTAGAATTTGTAACTTAAACTGCTCAATGTACACCGCTTTGTATTTTTGTCACAGCTAAATAAAAAAAAGAAAACTTTCCAAACTGGGACACATTTTTTTCGATGCGATTGCGTTGATCTTTAATTCCCGACGTCTCGATATCTTCTCTTAAAAACAAAAATGTAATATGTAACCTTGTACGCTTTTGTGTAATCCATGGAGATAAAAGAGAAAAAACGCGAAATTAATCTTTAAATTAATTGAATTACTTACTAATTAGTATTTATTATTTATTAAGATATCTTTAAAGAAATATTTTTGTGCAATTTGAAGTAATTTGAAAAAAACATTTGTTTTTCTTGTATTGATTTTTACGTATAAATATCTTGTAATTTTTCAAATATAATTATTCACATATTGCGTATAAAAATACGTTTGTAATTTTGTAATTTACAAAAAAAAATATTTTGCAATTTATGTAAGTTACTTTATTACCATTATGTTCATAATCGAGACAGCGCGAGGAGGCGCGCGTGCTGTCCAATCGTCGCAAGATTTGTAGCACGGGATCCGGTGTCTTTTGAATGCTGATTTGCATGACTGCATCAGTCGGCGTTATTATCCTATCGAGTTACGTATCTTTACACATCGAAGGTACCTTAGCCGCTCGCGCGGAGCGTGCGTAGGGATCTCTGACCAGGCATTAAAATTGCAAATTGTGTACAAGAGCGATGAGAGATCGCGCCAGCCCTGCGTGTTGCTCGTCTTATCCCTCGTTCTTTATTTATCGTTTGTTATGAAAAGGTTGCGCGAGAAAATAATGAAACGCGAGACTCTTAATACTCACGTCTCGATGGCGGACAATGTAAAAAAGTATAAAGAAATATGAACGTGAATGAATTTGTTTTTGTCAAATGTAATTAAAATACGCGCTTGTTACGTGATCTCTCGCTCTCTCTTTTTTTTAAATTTGCTCAATTATGTGTCACTAATTGCATTTAGTTTGTTTTACGATCTTTTCCATCTCACGAAAGAAATTACACGTTGTTGTATAATAATACTGTAAAAATATAGCACTCCCTTTTCTCTCTTTTATGTTCCTGACACAACAAAATTCTCACAGTGTCATTCTGGAAGAATGACACGTTGCACGTGGGTCACAAAGACCCACCTCGGCGAGCGTTTCGTTCTGCGCAAAGCAGTGAGATGTTTCGCGCCATTCCGCTTCGTTTTCAAGCAAAGACGTGTGTCTCTTTCTGTTTCTCGTGAGAAAACGCGAAATGCCTGCTCGAACTATCCGCGGCGGCTTTCGCGCGTCGCTCGGAAGAATACCGTTTCTAGGCGAACGCTTTTTAGCGGGCGACGGCTAATCTTCGCGCTTCGTAGGCTCGGTCGTAAGCTTCGACAGTCGGCGGCATTGTTGGTTCTCGGATACGACGATAATTACCGCGAGCTCTCCCCGTAACGGTTCGCGTAAGAGAAGCCGAGCGCAATCGCACACCACGAGGCGAGGCGTTTAAGCTGCCTTTCTTCCGTTCAGCCTCGCCGGCGCGCTGCCGTTCTCGGTAAATGTTCCTTGTTCCTATACGATTCTTCTTTTTTTTTTCCTCGCCCGTTTCTCCACGTTTCACTTGCTCCAAGTGTCTGGCACCTAGTTTGCGTGCCGATTTCGCACCTTCGCCGACAATCGCCGTTCCCGGAAAGCGGCGAAACTATCGCCAGTCGGTACCGAGAGCGGACAAGGACATCGACAAGGAATGGCCTCGATTTATAATATTGCGTTCGACATTCGACAGCGCTTCTGGGATTTCGTTGCCGCCGGGCAGCCAGTTCTCGCAGGCGAAATCCAGCCGCTCGTATAATGGCGACTATTTGAATAGATATTCATAAAAACGGTGAAAGGAGACTTCGAGATCGCACGAATCGAACGATTCCACATAATAATGCAACGATAATTATATATATAGTTTTATTCAAATTTCCCAGATAAGCGTGTTAATGACATATATATCTTTTCATTTTTTACATGCAGGAAAATCCTTGACGTATACCTACTCTTGAAAATCTATTTCGCATCTTAACGCATGGAATAACATATTAACACGATTACAAAGTACATTATAAAAATGTCGCATGCTCCGAACCATTACATAATCCAAATAAGGATATGCAACAAGACAGGTTCACGGGAGCGTACGGCTGTCGCTTCGAGCAATCGAGATCTAACTTAAGTTATCGGCACACTTATCGGATAACCGCACGCCGTCGCTATAAATTATCATTCGTTATTATAGATCGTTAATTACGACACTGCCGCGAGTGCCACGATTTGCTTGGCGCGCGTTCCGTAAGGGGAACCGATGGAGTGCGAATTAAAGTAAACGAAGAGAGTTCCTCGTAGCCTGTAGGGGTGCGCGTTTCGAAAGGAGAGACCGACGGGGTCCGAGAGAGTCGGTCTCACTCGCCGCGGATAATAACGATTATCCCCGGTCCGAGGCGATTGTACCGCGGCCCACCCGTCCCGCCTTATCGAACAACGGCGGCGAGCAAGAAGACGAGGGTACGAGAAGTAACGAAGCTTGCAACAGCCGGCCATTACTGCTCGTAAGTCTGAGCCATTAGTCGAGCGAGCTTTCAAGCCGTTGGATAGCAATAAAACAGCACTTGATCGATACCCGCCGCGTTATTTATCCATCGCGAGATATGTAATCGCGAGAGAGAGTCAGAGAAAAGCAGATTACTTTTTTTATTGACGAGTTTTGATTTTCAGCAATGTAAATCATATAATTTAGTTCAAAAATAAGTTCTTATTGTTTAATAAGAATCACGTAAAATTCGTTATATTTAACGTTTTAACATTCTATCTATCTTCTTTCTACACGAATTTTTATTAAACTTTACACTAAATTTGTGTATAAAAAAAAATTATAACGTATTAAGTTTTAAAAGTTATATTTTTTAATTGGAACTTATTTCTTAGAAATTATTGTGCAAATTAAAAATAATAATTACTCACTGGCTAGTTGGCCGTTATCAATCCGCAATGCCACTCTTGTAGCTCGAAAGTGTCTCCTCTCCAATAGTCCTTCGTGCCAGTCCTGAGAATAAATTGCATCCCTGCCACGCATGACGTGCACGAGGCCCACGGGCGGCGAACGTGTGTCGCGAGTAAAGTGTTCCAAATTGTTCCTCCGGGGTGACATTATGGTCGTCAAGAGCGATAGCGAGATATCGACTCTGTAACGTGTGCTATATAATTTTTGCATCAGATTTCGCAACACGACAAACGTGAGGATAACAGAAAATTGCAATATCCGAACATTATGCGCGAGCTGATTGATACAAGAAAACCTTGAACAACAAAAACCTATCCGATTTCAAACAAATTACTTTAGAAAATCTGATAATGTATATATTTAAGTATCGTGTGAAATGTATCGCGTTGCGATTAATGTAACATTGATTAATCATACACACACCTCGTGCGTGGCAGAGATTGCCTCGTCCTTTCGCGCAAAGAAATCTGAAAGCAATCTAAAATACAGTACATTCGAGAAAACATATCGCTTCTATGTAATCAATAATGATCTCAAAATATAAATCGAATCGAGTTCACTGAAGAAGGTAGTTGCGTTCTCTGGAAGAAGGGAAAAAAAACGCGCGTATAAAACTTCACTTATACAACATCTGTAATTGACAGGTTTCGAGTAATCCTCCCTCAAAGAGCAATCGTCCTTGCGTGCTGTAATATTCATCGTATGAAAATCGCCGCGGCCTTAATTAAGAACTTAAACGAGAACTCGCGGCCGAGAGAACGCGGAATGTTCGTTGCTGTTTACGGATAACAAGTCGATGTTTCCTCCTATTATCCTTTTTTTTCCGTTCCAAAGAATCTTGGGTATTTCTGCAGCCGGTGCGCGCGCGGTACCAAAGATAAAACAGGATTCCCGGAGTAAAACGAAAATCTTTTCTCCGCGGCTTCTTCTTCGCGGCTGTTTTTTTTCTCTCTCTCTCTCTCTCTCTCTCTCTCTCCTCTTCACGTCGGAGAGAACGAAAGAAGGGAGAGAAGTAAAAGCAAGGAGAATCTCTCTTTCTCGCAGCATCTGCTAGAGGTTCCAGGATAATTATTTACATCAGATAGAATCTCGACTGAGGTTCCACGCCGGGAAACAAAAGAATCCGCCATTGGCGAGGATGCTAACTAGGCAGCGGGAGGAAAGATTCTAAAAAGATGCATCTTCGCGTTCTCCTTTTCCCTGCCGATGCCGGTTAGCCATATTCCCGGCGAAGATCTCAGACGGAGGGTCGAGGTTGAGGTCCTGAGAATCTATCCTGTGGATGGATCTTTCACAGGTGATTTGAGAAGGGAATCGCGGAACCAACGGCGAAATTCATCTCGTTTTCTTCTTTGTCAGTGAACTCGACAAAAGAGATCGCATTTTTTTTTTATTTACAGTTCCTTTATCCTGTATGGATGAATAACGCTCAAAATTCTAGACACAGTGAAGGATACATTCTAATTCGACTGTGTAATTTAAAATTTGATATCATTTTTTAATAGATATCATAAAAAAATTCTTTTTATCATGTACATTACTTTATTATTCATCCATCTTAAATATAATCTTATATCTAATAATTTAATATCTTGTAAAGGGCTAAAAATTAAATTATAAAAACAGACAAATATCAAATAAAATATTATTTCGTGATTATTTGCATATAATTAAACACATTATTGCGAGCATCGGTAGATGTTACCGGAATTCTTTCGCGGAAGGAGGCGTTTGCTCCTCGTGGATTAATGAAGAATTATTCTCCGAGGAGAACGCGCGCTTTGTGCGCGCTCGCGAGACGTGCGTAAACTTTATTCGCAGGCTCGTCGTGTGCGTGGACGGCGGGGCTGTAAAGCCGTCACCGGATAGACTCGTAGATAAATACTTACGGCGCTGCGCCGTAGTAAACAATGTTGCTACGAGTGAGCTTAATAATTGAGGCGGTTGTTCGCCGAGTCGTAATTTCCCGAGTGACCCTACGAAGGACCATCATCGTACAAATGGCGTCTGGTATGTGTTCTCCAAGTTGCGCGCGTCTCGTGACGGTTTGTCACGTTAACACAACGTTTACGTCACGTCAGAGCAGAGACGTCGTGAAATCGTGCGTTCCATGTACGCGAGATCCATAAATCAATGGAGTCAAACGTCGGTAAATAGTTTATTTCAAATATTTTTCAATGACAATTTATTCTTTACGATCGTGAGTTTAATCAAAATTTGCATGCGCGCATATATGTGTGTGGTATTTAATTAGTTTTATTTGCGAAATATAATATCGCGAGAGAAAAAAAAGAAGAGTTATTCGATGTTTTCGTGTTTTTAATTGATGTCTCGGATAAAATTATAGCCGATTAGTTTTGTGCGACGCGTTTCTCTTCCGAAAAATTCCACGGCAGAAGCGGATTCTGTCAACAAATAATCTGCTTTTATGAATATTTAATGCTGTACATGCGGATTCGCAAAAAATTCTGATACCCGCGTAGTCAGAGTAATATTCTGGAATATCCAGTATTACCAGTAGCGCTGGTCACAGCGGCGCCATGCTTGATATGTTATAAATATCGAAGCAGTTTATGTAACACACGTAATCTCTTAATTATTGTGACGTTAATGATCTGAAAACTCCAAGAACGACCAGTGAAAATTACAACGCGGTTTTTCGCTGGGCAAATTTTGCAGTAGCTCCATCAATAATAAAAAAGCATCGAGTTGATGTTCTTTTTAACGATTACAAATTGTGTTTCATAGCGTTTTAAAAACAAATAATAATAATAATAATAATAATAATAATAATAATAATAATAATAATAATAATAATAATAATAATAATAATAATAATACACGCAGGTATCGTGTTTTCAAAAAAAAGTCGTAGAGACGCTGCGCGCTGTCTCAACGATAAGAAACAAATTAGACCAAGTCAAATCTCTCTTCTCGGAACAAAAGGAGCGGTGGTTCTCGCTGATGGAGCCGCTCTCAGCGTGCGGTGAGTCCCTGGGTTGTAAAACAACTTGTAAAACGCGCGGCCGAGACGCGTCCTGTCAACCCCGGTTTTGTGGCGGGTCCTAATCTATCTGGCGAATCTATCGGCTTGTCGTACCGGAGAGAAAACGGCGGATTATACTTCGCGGCGGGAACAATAAATAAACAGGAGAATGCGCGCGCGTCTGTCAGTGAGCGGTGAACAATTTTACATTTGCATAAAAGGCCACTCGTTGTAATACGTACTGCACATATGTACTGTGTGATGAAACACACACGTGATGTGTGCCATATATGTCAGATTTACAGAACGTCGTTCTAAAAAAAAAAAAGAAAAAAAGAAAAAAAACAATCTATTTATTGCGTGCGCTAGATTTACCAGATGCCATTCTAAAAAAATCCGATCCAAAACTCGCTCTGAGATAAAAAAACAAGAGACGTCGATCAGGTAAAAGGATTTGCGCCAGTTGACATTTTCATCGCGTTATTGTACACAACGTTTCTACCTCATCTCCTGTAGTTTAGACAAACACGCAGGAAATCTAGATTGATTTGCTTTTGAAAAGAGAATATTTTTATTTCTTTCATGCTGATTCTGTTCGTTACCTGAGACTTTGATCTGCAATTTAAATACTATTACCGTATACAATAAGTGTGTTTAAAGCTGTTTAGGATACATGTATGCGGTATGTATCGGCGCGCAGTTCGATAACTCGCTGGCGCCAGCAAACATTTGGTAACATCATGAGCAACAAAGACATGAAAGTTATATTGACATATTTATGAAGTTTTAAATGTGCATTCGACGAGAAGATGCGGTCGAGATAAAACTTACCTTTGTGTCAATCACAGCTCGACACGTGTACCGGTCCATTGGTCTAGCGATTAATCTACCTTTCTGATCTACCACCAAGCTCTTAACATATTCGAGAAAATAGATGCTTGCACTTGCTTCGTATAGAGCTACACTATTCACTCTCTTTCCTTAGAAAAGTGATCACTGTTATATTTTTTAACAGACGCGGTCCTCGTGACCGCCCTCGACCGCTAACACGAACCCCTCCGATGGTTATCTGCGAATACGTGGATCACTCGCTCTTCAGGTAGAAACGAACAAACTTACCTGAAAACAGAGAAGAGTAAAACAAGTTAGTTTGGATACAAATCGTGTGTATTAATTTATTATCTGATTATTCGAGACGATTATTCGAGAGTTGGAAAGAAAAAAAATGTGTGACAGAAGAAGAAATACTATTTAATAATTTAAACACTGACACAATCTTGCGTTTTTTCTTTCCGCGCATTCCAATTAGACACTTCGATTCGAAGTTTATTCGATAATTATGTATAAACTAAATATATCGAATAACTGTATGTAGAAACATTTTACATAATTGATTATCACATTATTTGTTAAATACTAAATTATTAATTATCTAGAATTTGCAATAAAATCTTTCTGTATTTAGTTAGTTCTTCTTTGTGCGTGACTTTCGATGTAGGCATATATTTCACTGTGATTCTAATTTATCGTTCTATAAATAAGTTCGCGCGCAAAAAAATTAAATTTCAAGTTTATTAAGATACAAATATGTTTTGAACGAATTGTGTGTGTTTTTCGATCGTAACACACAGTCTATTATTCACTGTCTTAAACGAAACGTGGAGACGCGACCAAAAATACGCGATTATCACTTATTCGGTCGTTCATCACTAAGCCCAGCAGAGATCGATCATTAGTTCCCGTCAGGAGGACCAGTCATCTCCTCGGATTACTACGATAATTTATTGCACTTTCTCCTCTCTCTCTTTCTCTCGCGTTCGCACCGATATAGCGACGCAAGGGCGCGAATTGCGCGCCGCTTCCTGGCGTTCGCTTTTAGCGCACGAGTTACGTCGAAGAAATCATCATCCTTGAGCCGCACGATCGTATTTCTGAGTGTTTAGGGAGACTTCAGGAGTACCTTAGAGGCACGGACTGGACGTTAACGGTAATCGGCGGCCGTAAGGACCTCCGGCGGCGCGACTTTATCTCCGTCTCTCCTTGCGCTCGCGCTCTCGCTTGGAGAATAAAATATTCCGTCGGGCGCGTTTCGGTCAGTGCCTCCTCTTCGACGTCCTTGCTATCTTTACCCGCTAATGGATCCTGTCGATCTCTCGGCCCGAGCCCGTGCTCATGTTCTCGCGTGCTATCGCGAATGCATTTTATGTATGTACGGGGTGCCCGACAAATAGCGAAACATGCGATAGCACGTTCTTATCGAACTTCAAGTCAATTTCTTTGTATCAGAGAAGCTTATTAAAAGTAAAGAGATATTGAAAATTAAATTTG
Source organism: Pseudomyrmex concolor (assembly GCA_014839585.1). Lineage (NCBI taxonomy): Eukaryota > Metazoa > Arthropoda > Insecta > Hymenoptera > Formicidae > Pseudomyrmex > Pseudomyrmex concolor. The sequence goes on along the minus strand of QVOB01019723.1, from coordinate 8,328 downwards.
TTTAAGTCGAAGATTAAAGAAATCTCTTTCGTTTAAATATGTCGAAGAAATTTGATAAATCAGAGAAGTTAAGGAAGGTAATTACAGTTTGAAGAAGAATTATGACGCGGTTTTTCAGTAGTCTCGTATTCGTTCGACTTTTGCAGCTTAAGATAGAAAAGAAACTGATTGACGACCATTAGTCGTCGGTAAAACATCAAGCATATATATCTTTCGTTCTTCTCGTAAAGAGCGTCGATCACGATCTATTCTCCCGCATATCTTCTCCCTATCGTTTCTAAAGTGCATCTGTTCTCTGGATCAAGTCGAGTTATAATTGCCTACTCGGCAAGTTCAACATTCCAAGCGCGTTAAAGTTATCGCGGCTGAATCGCCGTAAGTGCCATGACGCTGCTTTCTCTTGTTCTTCTTCTTCGTTTTCATCTTTTCTTCTTCTTCTTCTTCTTCTACTGCCTGATCGCTTGAACCAGAAGAGAAAACAGAAGAGAACCCTCATCTCGGCAAAAAAGAAAGATATCAAGCAAAATCTCGCTGGAGGATTATCGGCATGATCATTTTCGACGCAGGAGTTTTAGTTTCCTTCGGCGTCGGTTTTTACGCGCGTTCGCGGAATTCACTAACGTACAATAACCATCCCGCGTAAAGCATATTAAATCACAAGGAAATATTTCTGCGTGGTGTATGTTTGTGAATGTCACTTATGCGTATGTTTGCGAATGTCACTTAAAATTATCCGTTATAGATTTTGCGTTAAAAACAAAAACTTAAAAAATTGTGTAATTTATGTAATCTTATGTTATAACGTTAATTAACTACAAATTACATATTTACGTAATTTGCACGTCATAATAAAATTGTATTTTTTGTGAAATAAAAACTCAAAGAGATTATTTCGGGATTATTATACTGAAGATATATTACGTGCTCATCAATCTGTTGCTTTCGCGTTCAATCGATCGCCTACATGCGGGCATTACCGACGTCTTTTTTACATGGGTCATCTAAAGGCCAATGTCGGTTCGCTTCTAATTAGAATAATTAACGAAGGTGCCTGATTGAATGATCGTTTCTTCTTCGTTATTTCACATCATTATATTAATTACATCTCCCATTTTCATGTAAACGTACGCATTATATCCACCTCTGAATCTCGATCAGGAAAATAAAACTGTTTTAAAAAAAGCCCACGGATGAGTGGAAAGGGATAAAGAAAAAATCGATGCGACGATCAGTGCCGCATTCTGCCGTCATGTCACATGCAAATCTGCTTCGAGAACTGAGTTGGTCCCGGATAGCGGAACGTTCTTGTACCTTTGCTATTTTACTCCGGAGTTCCTTCTTCTATATTTCATGAATTAAGTAAAATTAATTCGAAATGCTAACCTAAACCTTTTTGTCCATAATTTCTTGTAAATTTTATTTATCCGTCGCAACGATCGATTTTCGATGGATTAGCCAAGTTTATCTTTAAAATATTATTTAAAATTCAAAATTATAATAATCATGTAATTTGTAATACAATTGAGTATGTGATTATATTTTTTTAAATCATTTATTACAAGTTCGTATACTTCACACAAAATAACATAAATAAATATAATGGATATTGTTTTCGCGGATTAAATACTCGTTTAATCCGCTACTACATTTTTTGGAACAACAGTCGAAAGCCAAACGCGCCGCATGAATAAATGCGGTTCAAATTAGCTGACCTCGGGCTATCTGGTAAACAGGCAACCTGATCTGGTGATAAATGACCGATTCAAATCGTTCACGAGCATATAAACACTACGGACTGCTTGCTGTTTGCCAAAACTCGTGCCGTAAAAAAACCTACGCCACTACATCACATCGCTCTGAAATTGAAACTTTGTCGTTTCTTTCTTTGGCTTTTTTTTTCAATGGCAATTTCTCTCCTAAGTGGCGAATAAATATATTAAGAACTTAAACGAGCGATCGTTGCGCGAAAGTTTCTCGAGAGTAAATCGACGTTCGATCGCGATAATATTTACCTGTGAACCGAGTGCGCATCAGAGATAGATACGATATCGGATGAGTCAGCCATTGTTGTCCTGAAAAGTACCGATTGGCTTGCCCTTTACCAACGTTGGACCACCATCGACCTTCGAAGATCGAACGCGAGATCGAAAACTGAAGAAATGGCGCGGCAAAAAGCCAATTTCTGCCATGAAGAGGCAGAGGAGATAACGATTTCTTTTTAGATTTTTTCGTAGGAACACAATCGACCCTAAGGAGAGATGACGACTGACGTATCGAAACGATGATTCGGCTGAATTTTCGCTAATGAATGTGCGGAAGCGTCGTAATTAAAACGCTCGTCTATTCGATTACACCGATTCTTACCGACGAGCGTGTGCTTGTAAGATTAATTGATTCTACGTGTTAAAATATTTTAGAATATTAAAGTTTATACAAAAGCACATTATTATACAAAAAGCATTATTAATGATTTGTTTTTTTTCCTCTCTCTCACTTTTTTAGAAATAAATAAATGATTAACACAAGCCCCTTCAGCTATATTTGAACGCTAAATCTTAAGGGTTTATTATATGAGAAAAGTATACGTAAACAAATCACTGTGTAGACGTAATATAAGTATAGACGTATTACATGACCTAGTAGCAGTATATCGATAATCGGAGGACGTGCAACGGGTTATCTCAATGCGACAGTTGGTTTCTCCTCTTGTCCGGAATCTAACGTAACAGCTTGTGATAAGCTGCTCCGTGTCCATTCGATTACACCAATTCAAACATCACGCACGTGTAAAAGTGGTATCTAAGTACGTCAAAAGTTAAATATACTTTTTTGTTTCAAAGATACAAAAAGCTTAAATATTTGCTACTTAAGGGAAATCAAAGTTGCTTTCTTATTTCAATACGCGAACGAATGCGCGACTTTATACTGTATTCCCGTAAAGCGATTCCGCGACGAAACAATGCGTCGAGAAGCCACGCGGTTTGCACCACGGCTCGGCGAAGAGATTTAGTTCCGAGAACAACAATGAAGCCGGCTCACCCGGTATAGCAGCTGTGGCTCGTGAGCGTCTCGGAGCAGCCTTGGAGTCGCGGTTATGATGTTCTTGTTATTAATTTGTTTTGCGCGCTACCCGCAACACGTCGTGCGGAAACCAGTTTCTTAAGACGTATAGGATTACCGCGCGCGGTACGACCTGAGGAACCTACCGACAGCTTTCGGACGAATAACGCTACCACGGCGAAAGCTCTCTCGGCTCGGGGGAGAGCCGAGAGACGGCTCGGAAATCTCGCTTATCCCTCTCAATCTGGAAACCAGTTTCGGATTTTGGGAGGCGCGAGTCCTCCAATGAGGATTCCTAAAGAGTATTATATTATACAGTCTCTCGGAAAAAAATTATATATTACAATTAGAAGGTAAATTTAAATTGAAAGAGTGGTATATCACGGATAAAAAGAATAATATGTGTATCGCTACATCGAAGGCCGCTGCACACGGTATAACTGGCGCTTGTAACACTCTAAATAAACGAGTAAAGTAAATCAGTTTTATAATTGAAACGCTCTCTATTAACCAAGCAAACCAAGACATTGCGTTTTGCCCTGGAAGACGTTTTTATAATTCTGCTGCCGAACGACGTTTTCTGTTTATCGTTATTTCTTCATTTTTATTACCTTCTTTTCAGAATTGTAAATTGTCTTTAGTAATCTTAAATAAAAACCAAGATTATTTTTAAGAGCATGATGCGATCTTGGAATTACTGTTTCCTAAATTTATTTCAACCGACACTTCAAAAAGTGACAAATAGACGTGTACGCGTAAATCTTCTGAACAAAACAGCATAAAGATGAGCACGCCAAGTGAATTGAGTTTGAAGAAACACCTTGCCAATCGCGTGACAAAATTCTCTGAAGGAAACGTCCCTTTACATTGAATCAGTTCTTTCATTGACGACACCTCGTGCTGTTTTCAAGTAATTGTTTATGCGATATTTCAAACATGGCTCTTTGAGCCGAGACGAATCGCGACGAGTGTGATGCGGAAGAAAAAAATAGACAAATCATGGAACGCGCGTTTGAAAAGCAGACGGTTTTGAAGAGCAAGATTTTTAAGTAATAACAAGTATAAAAAAAAGAGAACGCGGAAGAGATGACCATTCTGACATTTTGCTCGTACAATAGAATATAGAGCGTGTTGCGGGAATATCCTCTAAAGAAATAACTATTATCCGCGCCGTGACGCGCGCTCCGTTCCCGTTACCTTTACTTATTCTACTTCTCTCGACGACTGCGAGTTGACGGGAAGAATGTGTGGACGCGGGACTTCAGAGTCAAACATATGCCTAGAATCCCAATGAGAAAAGAAGGGAGCTAGCCTTTGAAACAACGGCGGTTACATTTAGCGATGTTATTAACCGTTGAGTAACGCACAATGTAATTTCTTAGGTAAATTGTCTTTTTTTTTCAGCGTTCACTGCTTCTTTATACCAAACTGCAGAAGAAATTTATGAAAGAAACACTTTTCTTTTTGACCATTATTTGCGAGAAACACTTCGCAAAATAATTTAGTTTCATATTTTAATGTCTGAGATTTTTTTATGCGGTCGATTACACAAAATTCTGCGATTTCCTGTATATTCACTAAAATCTGTTTAAATTATTTCTAATGGAATTGCGCGACCAGGCTTCTTTTTGCGCGTCACAAAAAACGATTGGATAGTCTCGAGCACCCACGTTGGGTGCCAGGACACGCGTTAAAGTGTGTTTCGGAATACGTGTTTTCGCGACATCGCTGATCGATCGCGGTATTCTTCGTATCCGAGGCCACTACTATTCGCGGCGATTATAAAGACGAGTCTGGAACGCGCTCGTGCGAGCGCAAAAACCTTAAAAGGCTTAAAGACTACAAATCCGGACCCGTGATGTGTACGAGGGAGGCCGCGCGCCGGTCTTTAGCCATTATTTATGAATTTGGTGCGCCGAAAAAGGCTACGTTGGATCGCGGCGAGCCCGAGCAAAGCGCGCGCGCGCACGCGCACTACGGATTTCAAATCGATCGAATCGCGAACCGGATAAAATATTTTATGGAGAACGAGCTTTAATGGCCGTTGCGCGGCGATCGCGAGGCCCCTTCACGTCCCCGTTGATTTGTAGTCAACGTGAACAGACCTTATCGATTGCCCCGGAGTTGCTCGTCCCTCGGTCGGGACACTGGCAGATCGCGATATCGCAACCCGTCTGCAGAGCTCGCGAGCGAAGAATCGAAAGAATTTAGGACTTCGTCCTCTCTCTCTCGAATTTCTTGAAATACCGAATCCCCATTGTGTATCCTTGAAGAACTATCGGAGTGTAATAAAAAATATTTGAATATAAAATTTAATGCTGAGTTCTATTTGACAAATTTATTTTTAATTTTATTTTCTTCAATTTCTATTTCTCATAAATCTGTTACTGAATAAACATAAAGTTGTATTCTCAAATATGACGAGGTATATTTTATCAAACAGTTAGAGAAAGTCAAAAATAAATTAGAACTAGAAACGCCGTTAAAACTGCGTGACAGTCATTTTGAAAAGACATCAGGCACAACTCGAGCGGAAGCTTCTCTTCGTTTCTCTAGTTTCGAGATTATATTGTCGATCGCGATAATGCTTTATGGGGAACTGTGATATTGCGCCACCGTCTCGCTGCAGGGTCTTGATTTAATTTAGATGCACCGTAATGTCTCTCGCCTTCTCACGTAGGCGTTCGCGCGCGCGCTGCAAGCGAAAATGATGGTCTGTTTGCCCGGTCGCGAGCGCCATTATACTTTCTCTACATCACTCACCAAAAAGGTAACTTAGTATATTTCCTTTTAGTATATTTTCTCGAGTGAGAAACTCCGATTTGATGTTAATTCTGATCATTCGTACGTAGTCGTCCAAGAAAATGATTTTATTCGAGAGTACGTTCCGCATTGCCTGTGTCTGACTTTCGAGAAAATTAGATGCTGACTCCGGCTCGAATTTGACTGAGTATCATCTGTCAATTCGATTAGAGAAATTTTCGACAGTGCGGAGAGAGTTTGATGTAAGTTAATTAAATCGTTATTTTGTTTTTTTTTTTTTTTTGTTTTTTGATACCGACCGGCTTATAAAATTTCTCTCAAGCGCAAAGTCATTAAGTACTTCGCCCGTAAATTCTAGAAGTTATCGAAACAATATTACAAACATAAATTCGCGTTTTCAAGAGAGAGAGGGAGGAAAATGGCGATTAAATCTTCTTTATGATCGTAATCCGCGCGCTTGCAAATCGCCCGTGCACCAAACCCATTAATCGCCATCCCACGGTAACGTGTACTCCCGACTGTTAACGCTTTAACTCTGTTCATAAATACGCTTACTTCATTACGATCGCGAGGGTTTTGCTCAACAGCGAAACTAGCGGAGAGTCTCTATGGATCGTGATCAAAAAGCGCGCGGGCGCGATACAGGATGCCGTGATCCACGAGAATTCGATCTTCCAGAGTTGGTAGATTACCGTCGATCCATATTAATTACTTTCGTAATTTAAGCGAGCATAACATCATCGCCGGTAGTCGTTTCTCGTCACGTCAACTTCCGCGACAGCTCTCGCTCAAGAGCGATCCGTGTAACGATCCGTTCGTGTCGCTCGTGCTGGATTTTAATAAATGATGCGATGCTCGGCGCAAAGCAGTTGTAAAAAAAAAAAAAAAACAGTTATTTTCAATATTTCGTGACCAGACGCGATTAGTCGATAATTTTGAAAGATAACAAGCGAACACAAGTTCAGAAGCTACTTCAAAACCTGATTGAGAGTTTCTATTCTCGCGCGTACAATTATGTAATTCCATGAACATTATGTAATTCCTGAACATTTTCGAGAGAAAGTCGTTACTATATTTCTATTTATATTTGTACATAACGTATAAATGTACAAATGCACAGCAAGAACTTAGTTACGCGACTTACTTTACATTTTTCGACTTTAAATCTTGCAAGATGATAATTTCACGGTTATTGTCGCGCACGAGCAAGAGACCGGAGGTTTGCCAAATATTAGCACAGCCGGTGCACAGCTATCGTTAGGGAGTAAGTACGCTAGCTTCCATTCTTTTGATTAGTTACAGTCTTACGTACACCGGCTGTTGCCTTTTACATAAAAACAAAATACTTGAAAATGACTCAACAGTTCTATTTCGTAAAACGGTTGAAAGAGTGCACTAAGAAAACGTGATAATAATGTTCATTGAGTTTCTAATGCAAGACGAATAAAAATATCAAGTGATTAAACAAATAAATGTGAGAATAGATAAATCTAGACCCGAGTAGAGTTGACGCGGGATGCGATGTTCTTATCCCTCGCCAACAGTTGTCAGAGGCAGAAAAGGAGCTTATAAGCTCCAGAGCAAAGCAAAAGCGTGGCGCACGGGGATGCGCCAGAAATAATAGTCTTTTCATAGCTTTCCAAGACATCTCTTTTTTGCGCCATGAGATAGGAACACCGTGAAAGTTTTAGCCGATAGGGGAGTCCGGCACTACCTCCGGGAGATCGAGAGTGTATCTATGATAAATTTCTTCCACGTAAAAAAAAAAAAAAAAACAAAAAAAAAACAATTTTATAAAACTTTATTTGTGTAAGTACATGAAACCGTTCCTCTTTAATCTTTGTCTCCGCCAAATAAAAATAATTTGTCAAAGATTTTTCTACATCATTTATATGGAAAGCGTGTAAATTGCATCTGCGAATATCATAAAATAATTTTCGTTAGCAACATCAATCATTCACGGTCTTCGACTGTGCTTGTAATTGCCGTATATCATTCATCATCAACGCTAGCAACTGTAACGCGTCGATCTTATTCGACGGGAAGAAACGACGACGGCGCATCAGTCAAATCCGATCTGACGGAAACAATCTTCCAACACAGCGAATAATTATCAAGCGAAAAGCTACAATACAACGATAGTATAATATATTCGCACGATGAACGTTTAGATCGTACGTACGTACTGAGTGTTTCACAATCCATGTAATAATAAACGTATTATCAAGGGAAACTCGAGATCTTGTCAAGAAAATTACGTGATATAAAGAGAAAAAAATTCATAATTTATAACATTATATAACATTACATGTGTAGAGAGAATAAAAAAATTTTAGCTACTTAAATTTTAAATTTATTAATAAAATCTGAAGTTTTGGAATCACGTGTAATTGTCAAACGTGTGTCGAAAATGTTTCTTAACTCTCTCTTGAAACTTGAGAAGAGATTTTCTGTTACAGATTTTCCAGAACACTGTATGATGGATTGCGAAAGAATGCGGTACCG
>QVOB01019719.1:0-11422 GCA_014839585.1 Pseudomyrmex concolor | reverse complement strand
AAAAAAAACAAACAAAAAAGGACTTTGAATCGCGCGCACGACTTGGATGGATATTCCTTCATGTTAAACACGAGATCAATTCATGGATTGAAATCGTGTTTTTGATATAACACAGCAGTTCAGAACAGTTCGCTTACGTAACTTATCCTCTTTAAAAAAACTTAAGGACATTATTCGAAATTTCTTACGTTAATTCTTTTCTCTTTTTTTTGTTTCTTTTAATCGTGTCTCGATTTAGTAAGAGCTTTCTCGAAAGATATTGGTCAAATATTGGTATTTATGTTTAAAATGTCATCGATATATCATGTGTTTAGAAAAGTATCAGGAATGTAGAATCCTGTTTGCTCGGCTCCCGCTCTCGCGGTAAGTAAAATACACTGTAACAGGGTTAGCTGGGCTATGAATAAATTTAGCACCGACCGAGATTATAGAGTGAGAAAGAGGATGGGGAGAGAGTGAGAGAGAGAGAGAGAGAGAGAGAGACTAGAAGGAGAGTAATAATATGTGAGAGAGGAGACATTTTCAACCTGCGAACTTATCTCTCTCTCCCTTCGCGATGACGTTATCATGCAACCCTCTGCTACGTGGAGCTGCAAACCGCGCGCATACACGCTCGTGAATGTAAGCCCCGTGCGAGGCGTCTGTAAGCTCACGACGAGAAAGCTTCTCGAAACAAAAAAAAAGTTGAATGGAAGGGAGAGAGGGACGCGCGAAAAGAGAAGAAATGACAGAGACAGAGGAGAGACAGAGAGACGGTCGCGCTCGAAAACATTTACAGCGAATCGGATTAACGCGGGTATTTAATCCCGCTCGCGGCTTTCTCGTCGGCGGAAATAAAAAGGGGACAGGTAAAAAGAGGGACGCGAAAAAAGATTGCGCCGCGCGACGTACACAGAACGAAATCGCGGACATAAAGGGTTTGCTCAGCACAGAGCAGAGAGAGAACGAGAAAGGAAGTGAGAACGCAGTCTTCGGTGAAATCTCATCTCTTTAATGGGAGCAGTTCTTTCGCGATGAGCAAAGCTTTCCCCGGGAACTTTCGTCAAATATAAGAATTTCTGATAACATGAACAATATACGAAAATACAGGAAATAAAAATAAGTGAACATACAAAGTAAACTACTATAAACGCGTACGCGCGTTTATAGTAAAAGTTAATAAACAACCTATATATATAACTTAATATATCTTTCTCTCTGAAACAAATACTTTTATTGAGAAAGTACTTTTACTTTGCTCGTTCCAACAATAACAAATATTGGAAAAGTATTTAATTTATAAATCCGTTGCGTTCTACATGTAAGAACTGTTCAATTTGCTTCGTTAAATCGCTTTGATTCTGCGTTAATGCAGTTTTGTTCAGCTTTAAAACGCACTTTGCGCGACAAAACAAAAGCTTTTATAAATAACGCGCAGTAAATCCGAAAAAATGACGTTCTGAGAGAGGTAGGAGGAGAAAGAGGGAGAGAGAGAGAGAGAGAGAGAGTGGGACCTTATTTAAGAAATTGCAATTTTCCTTACGTCATCCGCACACTGTGGGCTTCGCTGTTGCGCCGCAACGGCTGTCGATATATTCCCCGTACGTTGTAACGACGTGCGCTGCTTGCTCGCCTTCACGCCTTCATTTTACAGCCGTAGCGGAACGGGCAACAGCAGCGCAACATTTCCTTCAGTTTCCATCAAATCGTAGCAGCGAAGTCGAAACATCAGTGGATGGCGGGCGGAGAACACGCGGCGGCGGGAGCACGTATCGCTCAGACATTCGTCCGCACTCGGCTGGCTGCTTCACGGCAAGCATTCGCAATTTCGCTTTTCTCTTACTTCCCTCTTCGGCCTCTCGTATTTCGCGCGCGATACTGATGGAAAACGCAACCTTTACGTCTTTCCGAGAGCTAAGCGGTGATCGTGACGGGCCGATTTCGCGCTGCGGAACGATCTACTACGATCGGGAAACCTGGTGAAAAATGGACCGGGTCAGATCGTATATGAGGCCGGTTCGCTCCAGTTTGCGCGAAAGGCAATACATGACCTCGGACGAGTTTTCATAAATCTGGCGTCAATATTGGTGGAAACGTGTGCGACGCGCCTTCTCTTGTTGTCTCTGTTGTCCCGTTCCGATTGTAGGCATTTTCGTATTCATGTTCGAAGCAAATAATAGTTGAGTTTAGTTAGTTTTTAGTAGTAATAGCAGTAGTAGTTTAGTTAGTTTTTAATCCACAAAGAAAAATTGAATAGTTTGTATTGCGACTCTGTGTTTTATCTTGTTTATTGAAAACTGTAAGTTTTAAGAAAAAGTTAGAGATTTAATTAATTGTAGCTATTGCTACCAAATGTTCTTTGCATTTACGTTGTTTCAATCTATTAACCGGTATTCTTTCCGACCTTGATCAACGCTATTCTTTTTACGGTGGTTTGCCTCTATTTGTGGAGCTTCGAGAGAAGCGAAAGTAGAAGAGCTCTCTTTCTCTCTTTTCTCAACGTCCAAACGTGATACCTACTTAATTACCGAGGCTTTTGTAAGCGAAACGAGGCGAATGCTCGAAAAAGGGACGGCAAATCGGCGAAAAGAGAGGCGAAACGATACAACGATACCGATGTCGGGAGAGACTCGCGGGAATATCCATTGCTAAGGGGCATTTGTATGTAAATGGCCTCATAGTTGCGAGTCTCGTCGAGAGGAGTAGAACCGGCAGAGTGAAGCTAACGAGACCGATCGTCTCGGCGAGAAAAAGAAAAGACATCAGAGGCAAAAAGAGAACGCTAGAGCGAGGAAATAAAACGATCGCGTTTAAGTTTGGACTCGCGTCTGCCGTTAATGTTTCTCCGACTGTTTTCCCCTTTTCGTTGTCTTTTCCTTCTTCGCGCGGACCAACATCTATTTCCTATGTTGCGTTGCCTCTGTCGGTGAAGCTCGAAACTTCGTTCGCCAAACGTCTTTTGGAATAGTCTGCCATTTCCGATGGACAATTGAAGAGTCGCGTGGCTAAACAAGGCGCATTGCATTTTTACGGAAGACAAATTGCGCTTGTAAATACAACGCGTTACTATTTTCCGTATTGAGTACACAATATATTTTAAAATATTGAAATCTTCAGTAATATGAATAATATAAATATTTTTGTGCGTCCAAAATTAGATCATGTTACACATTAGTTTTCTGTTATCTTTGATTCGCAATTTATAAATACTTTACAATTATTTCTTTTCTCTCTATTTATATTTTCGATTCGCTGTCTACTTTAATGCACATATGTAGGATCATCTGTGTTATACACATCAGACGATAGTTTCGCGTAGCAAGAAAATATACACAGAATGCGCTCAAAATATCGCACACAATATTCCGAAAGCAGCGTATATTTATCATCGTTGCGTAATCCTTCCTTTTATGACGGGAGGGCGGATTGTCATTGGTTCGATATTTACGATAATACGCGGGACTTTACATCCGATAAAGAATTTCCGCGTTCGATTACGTTTGAGCGCGAGATATACGGATCTGGACCGAATCCACGTCCGTGAATAAATCATTGGTGCGCGGGGATCGAACGCATACAGCTCGGCCGCGCGGATGAGATACAAAATAACGCGAAGACTAAACACGAATTTATATACGGCATCGTATATTTATTTAGGATGGAATTTATATTTCTTCCCCGACAGGCGGTAAAACGAGATATATGAAGCCCGTCCCTAAAAGCTGTGGCACCGCAGTTTACAGTCGCGCAACGGCGGCGCAACAGCCCAAGTCGGTCGTATACGTGCGTACGACGCGCTCGGAACGGACTTGTCCGGCAAATAGTTTGAAGCTCCCCGTGGCCGTATATCATCCCGATGGGATTTATGCAACTGGCACGCACGCACGCACACACACGTGGTGCGTGCACGCGTCGGCTTAACTCAAGGTGGCAGAGCGCGTACGTTGCTGATGATGCCTCGCGACGCGTCGCGACGCCGCATCTCACCGAGTGTCACATTGTAGCGAGCGATATAGGATTACCTTGGTGTAGAACGTGCGCGATGCGGAGAGACACGTCAACTTAAATTTCATCAATCATACGCGCGGATACGAGGCGTACCGTGTACATACGATAGGTACGAATACACACACGCGCGATTATATATCATTGTTTACTCCCGCCGCGCTATTCTTAGCTTTCGCACTTTTTTGCGTGCGGATCTCTTTTGTATCCACAATGGTAACATCCGCGACTTCGAGATCGGAGATCGAATCGATACGTACGGAGGTTTCCGTTACGCAAAACAAGTAGTGCGCTCTCAGCCTACAAAGCTTCGATTCGCTGTTCGCAAGATTAGCACGGCCTCGCGAATGCCTGACTGACATGAATCTATAATTGCGTTCCTCGTGACGCTTAATACATTTTCAGTCGATTGTATTGGATTATCTATTCCCGATGCGCTTACAGGTCTCTCTCTTGGTAACACGACAGACACGTTGGGTTAAATGGTATAATAGTTCCGCGCGCACGTACGAGAGATTTATCCGGAGAGTTGTGTCTTTTAATATCGACACACGCTCAGCGCGACAGATTCAAGCTATTGAACGGATAATGAGTTGCCATTAGCGTTGGCAACGGCTCGAATCGACTCGCACAACTCGACTGATTGCCCCGTCGACATCATCGTTGCGATGGCTTTATGCGCGCAATGCTCAATCATCTCAAAGCGATATCGCTTTTCTATCGCTATAACATTGCAATTAATATAGAAAAGCGACAATTAATATACTAATATTACTAATTAATCGTTTTTTTTTTTTTTAGATTTAATTGCCGTAATAGTGCATTATTATATTTCAAAGAAACGCGAAAAGTATTTGCCGATCGCAATGTGTATGAAAAATTTATTGGAAACCGCAAGAATCTCAATTTTTTGTTGACAATCAACATTGGACACGTTACCACTGATTTTTTTTTTTTTTTTTTTTTTTTTTTTTTTTTTTTTTTTTCCGAAGTCGTCGTTGCGAATCGGTCGGGGTACGTGACGCGTCGAACGGGTCGAAGAAATAAAATGGCGGAGATAAGATAACCACGACGCGCGGAGGCACTATAGCGCGGCAGAATGACAGTGCGATAAAGCCGTAGACAGCGAATCGGTCCCGTGTAGCCAATCATTGGAGGATCCTCCCATTCCCTGTTTAATCGTCTCAGCAACCTGGGTTCCGGCGGGCCGATAATGAATACGCCCCGTAGTGCAGTTAAGTACATCTGCAACCGACCATCGAGACATTCTCCGCGAGCGAGAGAAGACCTCGTCGAGCGAGCGAACGTCCGTTTCGCCTGAGAACTACGCCTGCGAGAGAGGAGATAGTTGTTCCGAGGCCTTATCAGGCGATGAATATTACTACCTGACTTCTGTTCCGCGGAAATTAGGAGAGTCGACATGGTTTCGAGAGAATCAGCGCCGTTCGCGCGCTCGGAAAATTTCCGCGTCTCGTTTGTCTCTTGTATGCGATAACTTACCAAAAAAAAATCTCGCAGCGAGAAGATAAGCAAGTACGCGGTCGCGACGGGGGGAGGGGATTGATATAATAATCGTTCGATATCGGAATTTATTTCAATCGATTAAAAAAACAATAGGAAGATTTCTTAAATATATATTCTTCACTTTAAGACAATTTCTTTTACTAGTGATTTTTGAACGCAGTTGATTTTTTTTTTGCATCATGTGTTTTTTTGATAAGATAACATTGTTTTGAAAAGTGCATATTCACTTGAGAGAAATTGCAAATGTGGCAGGATCGCGCCATTGATCGAGCCACACACACATATACATCGGAACGCCGGTAAGTTTGCTCAAAAGCGAGCATGCGAACCCAGTCCTTAACCCGGAGGAGTTCAAGTATCGGCGAATTCCGATCGGTCCATCGCGATAGAGGAAGACGAGCGGTCTCGTTGGAGTTTGCTCTACGCGCACATCGTACGTGTTTAATATCTCTACTACGGTATTCCGCTCTCTATGAACAAGCTCTAGCGCACCAGGGGGGGAGGGAGGCTGCCGGTTTTACCAAGGTTTGAGTTGGGGAGGGCAAATCGCGCCCATCGTACTCCACGTGCGCATACATTCCGCAGAAACAGAATGTGATCGCCCCGAGGTGAATCAAGATGAATAAAACGGTCGCGTTGTGTCCTCGCCACGAGATTGCTCCGGACATGATTTACGCCGAAACAAAGTGACGATTTCGCAGGTGGTTCGACGCGGAATCCGACGTAGCGTCGCGCGTCGTGTTTAATGGCGCTCGTACGTGCAATTACGCTAACGGCCGAGGGTTGCGGGGATGAATTGCGCGTGTCACGACGTTACCGAGTAGAGGGAAATGGTCTATTCGGAACGGCCGTTTGTGTGTACCGCGCGATCGCGCATATACCTATCTGTGCGCTTGCCATTGTTTAACGAATGCGAGAGATCGCACGAAGATCTCTGACGAGATATTAGAGCACGACGATGTTTTCGAACAGGCATGGCCTGTTTTTTTATGATGTTTCGTTGTATAATTACACATATATATAATTGAATTACACAAAATTGTTCTACGTTTTGTGTCATTGTTTTTTAATATTTACAATTGATTCAAAATTGAATATCTCACGATAAAAGAGACTATAATTTTCTAAATAATTAGGCACATTCAATTGCTACAATTTAAAGTTTTTAGAACTAAAGTTTTTAGATAGCTTAAAAGATCACATACGCGAGCGCGTGGCGGACTCTTCAATCAACTTACGTTCAAGTGTACTATCTGTTTATTAGAGCTATTCGTTATTCGTTAATTGAAACGTCTGTGACAGATGCGTCACTCAGGTCGTTTAGCGGATGCGTGTGTTCTCACGTATGTACGACGACAATATCCACACACGTATAGGATACGTAGACACACCGATAGATGCAGGATTCTACAGGAACAAAACAGAGAGAGCATCTGCGACCATGCGAATAAAGGCATTTACGCGGTGTCTAGGAGGCAAATGGAGCTACAAGTGTCGGTAACGTTTTGACACGTTTGCATTTACAACAACAACAATAATAATGGAAATGCGAAAAGAACCGGTCGAGAATACACGCCGAATCGCAGATTGAACAAATACTGAATTACTCGCAATATCGTTCTGATATTAATAATGACACACGCGCGTTTGTCGAGTCGCGTCACGTTGTCGGGATTGTATTCGGTTTGGACCTCGGAACAGATTTTGGTTCGATTTCGCGAGACGTGCTTTCAATTTTGTGCGCGCAAGCATCCGTCCGTCGTGGTGTTTTCTCTCTCTCCTCGCTCGTAACGTCGCGCCGCGACATTCCGCATGGCTTACCGATTCGCAAACGTACTCGCGCGCCTCGCTGCGCGTTTCACATTTGCGTGCAAACGAGGCCGCATTCAGACGCGACCTAGGTATTGCTCGTATTTCAAACACACAGCGCGTTTCTCGTATCGCTTCGGAATCGCGTATCTACCGCAACGCGAATAACTGCACGCCTTTTAATGGTCGCGTATATGTTTTCCGGCTGAATGAAACATTTTTCCTAAACGGAATAAAAGAGACACGTACATTTTCTGTTGAAAAAAAAAAAAAAAAAAAAAAAATTCTGAACAAAAATTATCAGCAAAGTTTATTACACAGCAAATTTCTTTCTTCCAAAACGTGGTACAAAAAAAACTTACTCCCCGAGTCAACTATTTCCAATCGATAAATATTTGAAAATATATTACTGTTGATATAGAAGAAAGAGAACGAGTATATAAATTCGAATATAAATGTTTATTTTTTTTTTTTTAACGAGAACAATTCGATGTACAGAGGTCTCGGGATTATTATAGTTACACTCGGCATTTCGCCGAGAATCGGAGTAGACGTTTTGCTACGTGAGCACGAAACTCGCATGCATGATCTCAGAGGCATGTGTCAACTCGATCGGACAAGAATGTCAGGTGGTCGCGTCACAGATCCACCAGCTGTCCATCAATTGTATCCATGGGGTACACGAGGGGGCTCCCGTCTCTCGTTCTGATTGCGTTCGCATGCAGGTTGGATTTCACGGTGGAAATTGCGACTTTGTTCCCTTCGGCGGTGTTTCTCTTTCCCTCGTCCGCTGGGGCCGATGCTCGTCGTCGTCGACGACGACGGCGACACAGAGAATAATGAAGTTTTGCGTTACGAAAGATAGCCGCGAGACATCTTGCGAGTCTGGCTGGCTGGAAGTTAAATTCGATACGTCGATCTCGCATAGTACTTACCGGTTTTGCAAGCGATCGAACGGGAACAACTTCTACAATGTGATAGACAGTTTAAGTGTATGACGTCAGAAGCGGAGAACACTTTATCGAAATTTTGCGGAAAAAAAATCTATTTTTTTTCTTTTTTTTTTTTTTTTTGAACATGCGAGATAGAAATTTTGAAGCAAACTTGACAGATATCTTAGAAATACAGGTACGTGATAGAAATGAAATCAAAGTTTTAACACGCAAATCGAAATTAGAATAAAACTAATTAGATGCAAATCGAAACTACGATAAAACGTCTAATTTGCGGGAGAAATGTGATACTGTTTTTTATATCTTGTCTAACATATCATATTTGGATCGATTGCTCTCTTCGAACATTTTTATTCCGTGAGAACAATCGCGAAATTTTCCGCCTCTTCTTTATTCGACAGAATTGGTACACGAAGTGAAGCGGACGGATATTCTTAAATTCTTTACGCAAACGGGAGTTGCTGTCGGCTCGATGCGCGCAGTTCACTTGCAATTGCAAGATGTGTGCATCGGAACCTATTCTTTTTCCTCTCCGCATGTTTCACAGCAAAGCCCGTTCAATAATATCCCGCCCAATTTCACTCGATCTTTCACGTGTTTTGCGAGTCTCGTGCATAAGCTACGAACGTGTTGCATCTTTTTTTCCCTTCTCATCTTGTTCATCGCATTCGCTCGCCTTTTCCATCTTGCCACGACTCTATGATCTGCGCTACCGCGTTACGTCGGAGCACCAGCCAATCCGACATATCAATATTGAAGTTGCATCTGAATGATGCAATCCCCGTTTCCCTGATCGCTCTGTTTTTTTTTTTTTTTTTTTTTTTTTGTATTTTCCATTTTACTCCTCGTTACGCTCGATCTTCCCTTATTTTCTTTGCGCCGGCGTGGATAGTTAAACGGACAGCGTTAAAAACACGCCCGGGGGGAGGCAGAGGAACGGAGAAGAGCAGGAGAGAGAGAGAGAGTGGCAGAATTGAAAATGGAGAAACAGCGCCTGTCACTTTGCATTTTGCCACGCTGCAGAATCTCGTTATCCTTCAATAATATTTATCTGCCAGTCACAGTGATCGTCCAACGATGGTGTGGCAGGGAACCGCGTATTTGCGCAGAACGCCAGAGTATCGCGCGTGTATCATCGCCAAAGCGCCGACGAATGCGACCGCGATAGTTATAATTGCTCTCCGCGCGATTATAACTATCGCGCGAGCCCGAGCGTAATCGAAATAGCCTCTCTCCGGTGGCACTGTGTATAATAATTTGCATTAAATTTAGTTCATACGATGATTATATATACGATTATAATCGCGAGTGAGAAACAGTGTATAAAATTACAAACAAATTATAAAGCTAGTAAAAATGTTCAACCAAGTATTAGAATATCTATATGAGCCAATATGTCGGATGTTACGTACAAATGTATATATATATATATATATATATTTTTTTTTTTTACGTGTAAATTAATACCTATGGAGATTCGAATTAAATTCAATTCGAAATATAAAATTTGAAATGGAAATTCTCTCTTGAAAAAAATCTGCAAGTGTTGGACTTGCAAATTTTGAAAATCGAAATTTCTGCAGAAAGTTCCATTTTGCATTGAATAAATAAAGTTCTAATTTTTAATAAAGCTAACAGATGAGAACATACGCATCGTGTAAAGAAATCGATTTCTATTGGTGATTCGACTGCTGCGCGTAACGGTGTTTAACATTCCGAACGCATACCATCGTACGGTTTCGGGATTTCGATCCGCGATGCCGGTTAACGCGAGCAATATCGCGATATTCTCGAGAGGCGCGAGCACTCGCTGCCTCAAGACACACTCTCGCTTACTTCCGATCGCGGTGGCTCCTCTTTTTCTTCGTGCTCTCGTGTGTACTTATGTGATCGAATATGTAAGCAGGTAGTGTGGCTTGCCCGTTCTCTCTCTCTCTCTCTCTCTCTCTCTCTCTCTCTCTCTCTCTCCTTCTCCCCTTTCGTCGTCGTTTCACTCCTTTTCTCTCGCGCCGCCTTATCCCTTCTCGATCCAGATGGAAATCCAGATAGAATTCGGGTTATTTGCGGGGATATTTTATCTCGAGTAACGTCTCGATTTTCTCCCTCGTCTCTTCTCATCTCTCCGTCGTTTTATCCTCGATTGAATTTTCGGCGTGCACTCGCGCCTTCGTACGTAATCTCGTAGCCGGTAACGACGGACATCAACCATACGCGTTCGATATAATTGGAAGAGTGAGACTCGAAACGATTCTTGTTTTTTGACAAAAGGTATTATTTAACTACTTATGGTATATTAAAAATTAAACGCATACAATTATTTCGGCTACGAATTGCAATTTGATCAAGTTTCATGTTTCAAATTGCAAATTATTTTGTAGTAAGTGGAGGAAATTAAAAATATATGTTTAAATATTTCCTTTGTCTCTTTTTCTATCAATAAACCAAGGTAAAAAATCTGAGCTGAGCTTTTGCGCGTTTTTTTTTTTTTTGTGTTACGAAATGCTATTTACTTCGTGCTTAATTAAAGCAGCAAGGATCCGAAAAGGGAACGTAGAAAGAATAATGAGCGCGAGACAGAGGCTACGTTCTGATGTGCACTTAGCATTTTGCAGGAATATGCGCTTTATACTTTTGTGCAAGCAAGACCATACATTTTACGACGTAAAAAATAAAAAATAAAAAAAAAAAATTAATACGAAGCTGAAGAAAGACTCCGCCGGCGAATGTCGCCTTTTAAACGTTACATTATAAGCTCGAATTAGTTTAGTTGCCTTCGGTGCTTTAACTCCGTCGACCAAATATAACGCTGGCAGAAAAAAAAAAGGTTTAGATGAGATTTGTATGCACGAGATACTACAGCGTTAAAACGACGTGCGACGTATCTTCCGTTTAAACAACGGATGATACACAGTGCAGTGATACACAGAACGGTGTTCTGTGCTTTACGACAACAAACAATGCGTTTGTAATTGACAACGCGGTAGTTCTGCGAATTTTTATAATAATAAAAGTTTGTGGAGTATTTTAACGATCTCTACACGGAAAAAAAAATTTTGCTATTACATGGTCAGCAAGGAAAATGGTTGAGTCTACGAAATTGTTTGTTTCATCAACAAAATGTTTTGTTGGCGAAACAAAAATGTCAATAATCT
>QVOB01019718.1:0-11647 GCA_014839585.1 Pseudomyrmex concolor | reverse complement strand
TGCGATATATATCGATTTGCGATATATATCGATTTGCGATATATATCGATTTGCGATATATATCGATATGCGATATTATGATGTTTGCATAGACAAATCTTATTCTTACTCAAAACGCTACTTAGTATATTAATACATAGTATTATATAGTAGTGAAAAACTATCACTTTCACCTCTTCATATCTCTTCAATGAAAAACAGGTCTTTTTACCATCACTCTTTTTATTTCATCAATAAAACGTTTTGTGGCAAAACAAAACATTCGATAGACTTGGCAAACTTTTTGGCTGGTCATATAATAGCAAAACTTTTTTTACAATATTGCAATATTATCAGATCCCTGATTTTATACAATACACACACACACACACACACACACAATAGCAAATGACACATATCAGATAGGCTTCTTTTATTATTTTTTTCTAACTTTCGTCCTTATACCATGCGGCCCTGGGCCCAACCTCCTCTTCGTCCTCCTCCGTCGTGTACCTGACCATGTGAGCGCGGGTCTCGACGAGACCATGATCGCACGCAATGTGCATAAATTACGTTCAACGAGCGTGCATACAACGAACGGGGTAACGGCGTATTCCGCGGCCAACGTTCCGGCGCAGCGGTGAAAGTTGCCCGAGGTCAACTTACGAGCGGGGCACAACAACGCGTAGCCTCTACATGCGCGGTTGTACACACGGCGTTCCGCAACGCGTGTGCGTGCCCCTTTCCTTTCGCCATGTGCGCGTTCGCACTTCTCGCTCGAAAAAACTCAGCCGATTGTTTTGTTTCTTAATCATTTTTTAATATTGGTTCACGTTAGATAGATCTTTAGCGTCAATAAAATTTTAATTTACTTTAATTTTATTTAAATTTAATTTAATTTAATTTAATTTATTTTATTTTATTAAACATCGCAAAGAGAGCGAGTTTCACAAACTCGTACGTTGCGTCGAAATAAACACGCTGCGTAATTTGAACAAATATTGTGAAACGACTGATTAACCATCGGATAAAGTATACTTTGATATCGGACAAGGACTCAAAGCGCCTCGTTATCACGGTCGTTGGCGGCACCGTCTTCTTTTGTTCTTATCAGCGAGTCAGCTGGCCGCAGCGGCGAGGCCAGCATTGTCAATTCCCGTACTTGTTATCCGACAGGAAGGAAAGCGTGGTCGAGATTAAATTTCTCTCTCTCTCCCTCTCTTTCGCAAGGTTTAGGTTAATGCGCCGCGAATCATTCACAAACGTTGTCCTATACTTGCCATTTATTTGCGTAACTCACTTTGAATTTATTCGAACAATTAATCGCATTAAATTGCAAGATGTGGATCGCGTGATGAATATTTTTTTTGCGCATTTCAGCGACAGGCAAGTTTGTGTTTCTACGTTATCGAAATTTTCCTAAAATTACGCGCCGAATTATCGAGCGGCGGCTCAAAGAATTTCGAGGCGTCTCCTCGCGCGACGTCTCGATTATCCTGTTTCAGACGAAAGCGTATCGGGGCGTGTTTTAGGAGGAAAGTCCGGGTCTCTCTCCCGTCCTTCTTCGGACCGAGACGCGCGCACGGGCGTTCGAGAGAAAACCATCCGTGACATCCGACACAGAACGAACGATGGCAACACGCGCGTTGCCATCGGTTCCTTTTTTAACCCGCGGCTGCTTTTTCTCGCCGGATTTGTTCGGCTTTTAATAACTCCCACGCGCGCGCGCGACCACATCCGTGGACGGTCGCGAGTTTCGTACGTGACGCTGTGTAACCATCGCACCGTGCGCCAGTCAATGACCCTGAGGAGGCTTTAATGCCGAACGACCGCGGCCGGTTACTGTACTTCGCGCTTCGTGAGTTTGTTCTTTCGTTCGCGCGAAAAAGGTCCCTCGCCGCCGACACCGGCGGCGTCGCCGCGATGCATACGAAATGCATCTCTCTTGCAGCGAGAGGAAAGATCAGAGGCACTTTTACGTACCGCGGAGATCCGCTCTCTTTTACGAGAATCCTCTTCACAGTTTCGATAAGTGCATATAATGTATATATATGTATATAAAATATATATATGTATATATATGTATATAAAAAGTCTTTTTCGTCATCGAGTTCTCTCTGAGAGAAAGAGAGAGAGAGAGAGAGACAGAAAGCAGCGCTACGTACGTTAAAAAAGAACCGTTACATATGATATTTCGCCTGAAAATAAGATGAATTTTTATTTGCAAGACGTGCATAAGAAAATTCATATTTTGTCGATTCCTCTCACAGACACGGATCGCGTCGCGATGCAACACACTCGACTCGAAGGTCCAAAAGACCGCAAAATCCGAGGTCGCTCGAAAAAGAGTCGTCTCTCTCTCCGCATATCCGAGAAAACTCTCTCGGACGATACGCGTCTCGAAAAGTCCATCGCATTGTGTTCAAGCGCGCCGGAACCCATTCCGCCGAACAACTCACGCGAACGTCCCCCATAGAAATTTCCGCTTTCTCCCCGATCGGGGCCCGTCTTTACGGCTCTTTCGGCGGTGCGTCTCCAACACGTAAATTCTCTTCGTTCCATTCACTCGGCGCGTCCGCCTCCATTTCTCTTTCTCTCTCTCTCTCTCTCTCTCTTATTTACAAGCCTATCGGTCGTTTCTTCTCTCGCTCGCTCTTTTTCTTTTCCTTTCTCTCTCTCTCTCTCTCTCTCTCTCTTTTGCGTGCACCTCCTCTCCTCCTATCTAGACGGTCCACCCACACGCGCCGGAACGTCGCGCGCCCGTCGAAGCGTTCGTTCGCCGCGAGACACACGCGTAAATATACACGCGCCGGCCGTGGTTGCATTTCGATGTATTTTTACGCCCGAGTCATCGCTCCCACGGTGTATTTTTATCCGCCGCGAGTGATATGTAATGGGCCCTTCCCGCGATCGAGCGAGCACGGAAAGGGAGAGGGGGAGGAAGGAGGAGAGAGGCCACTGCCATCGCCGACAGAGAAAAAGATCGGTCGATTCGAGAATCGTTGCCTTGCGGGAGATGCGATCTGGATGCGGAGAGCGTTTCGCGAAGCGGGGGCGCACACATCATCCTCTGGAGCGCGTCCTCTCGAGGTTTCAGAGATCAATCCTCTTGGTTTCTAACACGGGCAGAGACGGCTCGGCAAAATGTGCGCCGCGAAAAATTGTTCGAGACAGAAATAAAATGATAAAAGAAATTAAATAAAAAACAAACTGTTTAAGAAAAAAATAAAATTAATTAAAACAGTAGTAGTTTAATCAGCAGTGGCAACTATTTGGTTAACTATTTGGTTAATTAACACAATTGTGGCTGGTGATTTTAAAGCGAGATCATTATCTGAAGATCGCAAGGTCTTCCGCTAGTTAAATGGATGTAAATATACAAAATATTTATATTTACAATAATTGTATAATGATTCACTCATCTGATTTATAGAATTGTTATATTTATAGAATTATTTCGTCACACACACATTTTGATTTATTAGAAATAAATATTATTATATGCACTCGCAACCATATGCTTCTAAACTAACACTCAATTTAGCTGGATAAAGGGATTATGAATACGGCGAGTTATGTAAGCACAGAGAAACGCGCTTCCTCCCCGTTCATCTCGCAGGAAATCCTTCGCGTGTGTACGAGATAGGTACTGCTTCCTTCGAGAATACATAACGAATCCTTTCCCGTTATCCTCTATATGCATGTTCGCGCGACGATGGTTACACGATGGTTGCGGAAAATGCCGCACGCTCGATTTGCGAGCTGTCAAACTTTCCTTTTGTACGAGCTCGGAATGTAACGTGCAAAACCAGTCTGTTTGTTTTTTTTTTTTTTTTTTTTTTTCACTTCCCGTAAGAATCGCGGTATCACATTTTCGATAGCGCGAAGAACAAATTTATGACCCGCGAAGAGACATGAAAGAGAGAGAAAGAGCTAAGTGTTCGTAAGTTAATTATTTTAACGTTTAATATCTCTCCTCAATATTGATCGCAAAGAAACAAAATTGCTCGCCAATTCCGTTCGTGAGTTTTTCCAAACGAAAATGTCAATATATCTATCATTTATCCGGGTTATTTATTTATTTATCCGCAATTCAATTATTTGCCCGCAAAAAGAATCAAGATAATTGCAACAATAATCATTGAAACGTAACGTCTTTCTGAATTTATAATCGCGAGTCGCGTATGGAATAGAAGAAACGTGGCGTTTTATCAGTTTGCCCGAGATAACTTTTTGCAAGAGGAAAGTTTCTCGATGTCGATGACCTGAGACGTTACATAAGACCGTGAAATTGTTGCAATTACAATCAGCAGTTGACATTTCATGGATGGAGATAACGTGTTCAACTATTGGAACGTTGTCGTAGTAGCGATGACAACGTGGAAGCCGGCAAGGTTTTTGCAAAAATGTCCCGCCGCGATTATGGAGGATAACAAATAACCATATGCGATTGGCGTAAAAGCAGTAGAATTTTACTTACTGCTCGTTACCTGAATAAATCGCTAATGAAATCGGAATCTTACGACACTCTTAATGGCGTCGGAATCTTATATTCATACAAGAAAAATTGCATACAATTTAAATAAAAAAAAAAAAAAAGAGAAGAAAAATAGCGAAAGTGAGTTAATGATTATATTTTCGTGTTAATCACAATTTCTGATTGTCACGCGAATGGGCCGCTAATAAGATATAGAATTATTATTCAAAATAATTGATTCTCGCGGAAACGACCGCGTTTGTGCACCTCCTCCGTCCCTACAGTCGTTATCAGACGCGGCAAACATTTTTTAACAAACGGCAAAGAAGAACCGATTTCACGTCGTATTGAAAAATCGCTAAAAGGCATCTATAGCTAGCTGGCTCGCGCACGCGCGTCATTTCGGAGGCAATGCCAGATGCATTTAACGAAGTTAAAAACGGTATAACCGGACACGCGAAAATTCGGAAGCGTCCATGCGAGCTTGATTAAAATTCGATATACGCTGACGCATTAAATTCGGCGGTTTGCGCGAGCGAACGAACGGCGCGACGTCCCGAAGATTTGTCGCAACTGTCTTTTTTTTTGTTTTCGCGAGCGCGCGCCGTCGTCGTCGTTGCCGCGGCAAAATTAGTTTCGCGGGACTGTCGCGTGAAGGGAATGAGAAAAAGAATGAAAATGAAACAAGAAGTGGAATGAGTGAAGTGGAAACGAACAAAAAAAAAAACAAAAAATTGCGCGCGCCCACGCGGAGCTCGGCACCTGCGATTCATTCCTCGGAAGACATTGACCATCAAGCGAAAAACGCGAACACGCTTCGCGCAACTACGTCGAACAAAAAATTCGTGTTTTCGATGAGAAAACTCAATCTCCGATTTAATATCGTTGATCTTTCACCCTTGTTCTCTCTGTTTCTCTTTCATAAATTCGGCGCAGTCCGTCGGCGTATTCACGAGATCTCTCCGCGGCATTTCTTTCGATCGATCTGCAGTCTCCGACGGCGGTTCCTCGCTTTCTAACTCGCCGATAGATTCGCGGTCCCGCTTGGGACGGATGCAGGACGAAAGAGAGAGCAAACGAGAAAAAAAGACGGCGGAGAGGGTGGGAGACTATCGGAGGGGAAGGGCATCCGCGGGTGCATCGTCCTCGGGGAGAAAGTCTGTTGCAGCGGCGTAATACGCGATCTAGCCCAACCTGACCGAGACGGATGACAGTATTGCACCTAGATCCGAGAGATCCACTAGAGATCGAGTCTCTCTCGCTTTGAACCCGTACGGCCGGCCGCGAGACGTGATTACGATGTGATTACGCAACGCGCGCCGACAGACCGTAATAGGCACGAAAAGTGAAACGAGACTCGGTCCCGTGTCGCGAATTTTTCGTGGCTGATAACGTATTCCACAATGATCGGACGGCATCTCGCCGACACGGCGGGCTCGACGTCGCATTTCATGGGAAAAGAAACGAGCACTGCACAAAAGCACAGTCGATGGCAATGAACATTCCTCTGCGTCACCGCCTATACGCGCGACGTTTTTTCCTTAGTTTTTTTTTTTTTTTTTTTTTTTCAAGAAATATCCAATTATCAACCTTCTAGAACCGCGAACAAAAACGTGATTACTTTACGTAACTCGCCTAATTATTTATTCGGATATATTCGAAAATATTTTATTATTCGACAAATATTCTATTTTTGCAAGTTTACGTGCAATAAGGTCAGTAAGAGCCTGGATGTACGTGTAAAATACATTTTTTAATGTGTAATTAATACACATGGTATTAAATCCGATTATAAAATCGAATTTATATCGAATGCTTAATTTACACCTCGTAAACAACATCCCTTTAATCTTCCTATCGATTAAATTTAAAAAAAAAAAACCGAATTGCGAAAAACACGAAAAAAAAAAGGTTTCTATATAGCCGGAACAATTTGCCGAGTATATGGAATTTTTTGTTTCGTCAACAAAACATTTTGCCGGCAGGACAAAAAATTTAATAAGCTCGGCAAATTTTTCTTGCTGGCTATGTAATAGCAAAAACTATTTTCCGCGCGCCTTATCAAACTATTTATAAACTGTTCGCGTTTTGCAAGATATTTACCGTGTTAATATCGTTTTTTTAATGCATGTAATTTTAAGGTGCGATAATCGATGACGCTCGCAATGATAAATGGCCCCTGCACCGTGCGAACGAAAAAAAAAAAAAAAAAAAAAAAAAAAAAAACAAAGGAGCAGAAACGCAGGGACTTACAAGGGTCGCGTTCTCTATCGCACCTGTAACCCAGTTAATTTTAATAGCTTGTAAAAGCCGGTTTGCGGTATTGTTCCGTTTCAGATGCGGCGCGCCGATAAACGCCGCCTTGGCGGTGGCGTTTTCATATTGTACGAACACGTCGCGCGTATACGCGCGTAATCGCCCCGGATCCGGCCAAGCCTCTGTCAATTGCACGAACGATAATATCCTAAAAACGCGGCATCGATTGAAATCGCTGATAGATACCGCAACAATCTCCGTTTGCATACGTCAAACCTTTGTGAGTAATGTCACGGCCGATAAGGCCACGCCCTTCCGCACTAAGAATCATTAAGGATCCCGCCGTGATTGGCGGCAAGAGGCGAGAAAAGAAAATGGAGAAAGCTCGTGTGAACTATAACTCCGCTCGTGCAGAGATACACTTTCTTTAGAGTTTACGACGCGCGCAACGATTTCAAAGAGTTCAATTTATTTCATTTTGCGCGCGACTGAAAAAACTCAAAGAAACAGCGAAGTTGTGTTTGTTTTTTTTTTTTATTAATTGCAACTTTTAATTAAGAAACTTAATCGGCAACAGTGCGAGAAGAGCGCGTATTGCATTTTGCTGAGAACGCACTCATTGAAATGTACGAACATTGCCTGCCTCTGCGAGCAGCAAAAAACTAGGGCATTTTATTTTATTTTTTTCTCGCGCATAATCGCAAAATAAAAAACCAATTAACAGTCTAAAAGCATATACTACGATTTACGCGAACGTGTTTGCTTTACTCGCATATACGCATCTCTTCCTCGGACTTTTTCCCTGGGTTTAGGAATCGCAGACGGCGCCGCGTATCGCGCACGTGCTAGCCAGCAAGCGGAATTCCCGCGATCGTTGCAACGAGATTGTTGCACGATTCTTTTGTCGAGTGTTGGCGCGAGGTGAAGGGCAAATCGGTTCTGTGTGAGAAAATGCAGAATGAAATCCGCCATTAAAATGCGCGCGCGCACGTATCCCCGAGCTCGTATCAGACAAACGCGCGACGACTTCCCTTCGCAATCTTTGCTTCATACGTCGCTGTTGTTTGTTTTCCTGCAGTTTTCTTCCGATTTGTTGTTGTTGTCTTATGTAAATCCGCAGTGAAGGGCTTTCAGTCTCGTGAAACGTTTGTCGCCAATCTCTTTTATCGAATGCCGGCCTTTTCGTCTTTTGATACTCAAAGCGCATGAGCCACATAAGAGAGAGAGAGAGAGAGAGAGGGAGAGCATGTGTGCGTTTTAAATTGTTAATGCCAACTTAACTTACGTAAGAGAGTAACAATATATTGTCCGTTTTCTCTTTTTACTTTGACGTCGAAATATTTTATAACGCAATGGAACAATAGTTCGCCTTCGTTACGTGCGCTCTTCGATGTTATCGTTGACCGACCGAAAGATCGAGGATCACGTGTCTATCGGAATTATGTTATTGCGCCTCGGTTACGTATGGCGGAAATGTTAGATAATCGCGAGATCGACGCACACAAAAAGCTCAATTCATCCCACGTAAGTTTCGCCGCGCGAGCGAAATACATTGACCCAGGAAATTATATCGAAGTATTATCGCGCGCGCGAAGTGAATAGTCGATAAAAAAAAATTGTTCGAGCGGAGGATCTCTAATGAACGATGCGGAAGAGAGGAGAATCTCTGGTCGATGCACCTCTCTCGGCCGAGAGTTGTGATTTACGACGTGCTTTCGGAGGAGATGCGCTGCCGGGATGATAGGTCGAAATTGACGTTTAGAAAGTAAGAGTAGCTCGGGGGTACTGTCTCTTGTTGGTCACAAATACGCGCGCGCGTGTATATAATCGCGCTCGAGAGAGAGAGAGCGTTTTCACTTTTATTAAAGGCTATCGTGTGTCTCCTGCGCGCGGAAACATATTACGACGAGAAGTGACTGACCTCCTACGCGATATTTTTTTTTTTTTTTCGTCGCGTGCAACGCGATGTTTCGGAGTTTATCGGATGTAATTTAAAAAATTTTGTGAGAAGAAAATAATGAAAAGTTCCACACATGTGACACTGCATGACAAACATCAAAAAATAAATTAAATACCGAGAAATATATTTTTTAAAAACTGTTTGAGGAATTTTGCTTAGAGAGTTGCCTTGTAAATATTATTTGTCAGAGCTGGCACAATTGTTTGTTTGTTTGTTTGTTTGTTTTTTTTAAATTGGTCATATATATGTTATAAAAAATATTCTCTTGAAAAAGCATTTTATCGAACACTTGTTCATTAATTTGCAAATGTGTATTTGGCAAAACATTTAATTGTTGCGCAAAGCTTGAGCTAATCTCAAAGAGAGATTACTTTATTTGTCTTCGTATTTGCTGTATACATCCTGTCTGCGCTTCGTTCATCGCGCAGCGAAGCGCAGTATCTCCGACCGCGCGTCAAGCGCTAGTGAGAACAGTTGAGTTCTCGTCAGGCGCGCGAGTTACTCGAAGGAGGTGAAAGTCTGTCAGACGCCATAACTGCTACCACCACCACCACCACCACCACCACCAACACAATTGTCGTCGTCTCGGAATCGTAGAGGAATCCGAGCGATGGGCCCGGGCCCCGGAATGACCCGGGTCCGGTCCCCGCGATAGCGCATCAGTCGAGACGAGAGCGGCGTGGTAACCTAGATGAGCCACGAGAACCCGCTAACTTATACTCACGGTACCGCTAGGTTTCTAGCGGCTATTCCGAGCCCGGCGCACGGTGTGTAACGTCTAGACCGCCATGCCTGCGCCGCTTCCGGGGTTTCCCTTTCCGTCTCGTGACTCACGAAGGAAGGCGCGAGGAGACGCGCGCGCGAGAGAGGAAGCAACCGTATCCGATTCGGATGCTTCCTCGAAGGCCGACGAGCGGAAGAACGCCTGAGATTGAGCCGACTTCGTTAACGACTATGTCTTTGATTAATTTAGAGTGTGCACTTTGCAATTACTTAATTATTCGCACACATGTTATAAATATTTTTTATTTTTTTATATTTATTTTGAGTTTTTATTAAAATTAATTTGCGAAATTTGTGGAACTTGGAACGAAAAACACTTATTTTTTTTTTTTTTTACTTTTCTTTTTTTCTATAATTAATATGTATTACGATGTGATTCAATGCTGAAAGAAATGCCTCTTTATTGCATACGATCGCTTACTTACTTTCCCTTTTTCTCTGGTTTCTCTCTCATTCTCTCTCTTTCTCTCTTTCCCTCTCTGTGACTATATAAAAATGAAAAAAGAAGCATTGAGATGTTATTGAAACTGGGAAAGTGAATGGCTTTTTCAAGCAGATCTAAGTTAATACTCCTCGGGGAGAGAAAAGATCGCAAAGGGAGTGGGAAAAGTCGCAAGTTAAATAAAGAGAGAAATTGTATGATGTTACATGGAATTAATTGACAAATTATTAATTGACGTATTTAACAAACATTATCTTCCTTTTATTTTCAAGTGTATGTTTTTTTTAAATAAGTTGAAGTAAAAACTTATATTCCACGCCGTGTAAATAAAATTATAAACTCGCGACGAAATATTACACAGTCTTTGCTCTCTCGTACTAAATATTTATATATTTTTGCAATTCTATTCTTTAATGAATTTACGCTTGTTAATTCTGTCGATATTGCCATTTTAACTTTGCCATTGACTATGTTCTCTGAAATACCTTTGGGAAGCCAAATTATGTCGAAGTCGATTAAACGTGGGCACGAACTTGGTCCTCGAGCTTGCAGCCACAATAAGCCTAGAAATAAGCCAATGCGCCCGAGATGTCTGGCATGTCTCTGGCGCGCGAGAGAATTCGCGTTTATCCGGAAAGCGATTTGGAGATACTAATCGGCGTAGTTCTCTGCGATTATAATTTCTTAATCGAACGAACACCGAACGAGAAAGACATTGAACACTCGACGAAATAAAAGACGGAGCTTCTTGTGTCAAATATCATTCTCCTGGAATATAACTAACTGGTGTAATTGCGTTTCCAATTTAAACGTCGAGCGTTCGACAACGTTTAATAGAATTTTAATTCAAGAGTCTTAGGACATTAAAACAACAAGAAAGAGACAGTCATCGTCTATACCTTTCGCGCTTTCGACGCATGGTTGCGAAAAACAACACGTGTCTTTCTTTCTTTCTTTCTCTCTTCTTTCTCTTCTATCCCGAGTTCTTTTTTTTTCTTTTTTTTTTTTTGTTTTAAGGCTTTTAGGACCTCCCGCGTGTAAAAACACTTTCGTCCAGCTTTCCACCCCGCGGCGTTTACTTGCCGTGCATCGGCTCCTTCTCTTCGCTCCCCCGCTGCATTGCCCGCAGGAATGCATGATAAAACCGTCGTTTCTATCCGTCTTCGAAGGAGCTTTACACGACCTCACTCTCTTGTAATACAAGGCTTAAGATCTTTCCTTGGTGCACTGCGAGAGTACGCGCGCGCGATAGCTCCTCGGGTGGCTTAGAAATAAAAGCGAGATTAGCGATTTACGATGCAAAACGACGTGCGCCGGGAGAGAAACGAGAACTATCGGGGCAGGAAATGGAGTTCCCGGCGAACATGGCGATTAAATGATTAAAGGAAATAGTAAAATCAATGGCAGTGCGTAATGAAAATTATAGATACTAGAGAGAAAGAGAGACCCTCTGTCTATTTTTTAAATTAAACACAGAAATATTTAACGCAACCGATAAACGTCAATTACGTTATACCGTTCTCCCCCACAAACCTATCATTCTTTGCTTTACTAATACTAGCCAATATATACGCCGTCGATAGTCAATCTCGCAATCCAGCTCCTTGTCGTACTCAATTCCGATTTCGCACTTTAACGATCGGCAACGCTACATCGAAGTATATATACTATATATATCGCAAATCGCGGACAGGCGTTTGTAATTGCAATTGCGGACGTAATAGTCAACTATATCCGAATGCGTGCGACG
>QVOB01019715.1:0-10175 GCA_014839585.1 Pseudomyrmex concolor | reverse complement strand
TTTTATTTTATAAGTGAAAAAACTACTTTCTTTAGATAGAAACAATGAGAATATGCAAACAATGGAATTAACAGTATGTACAGTAACCTTCATAATGTTTTTTCTTTCTACACTGCATTGGATATTATTTGTTCCATTGCATCAGTGTAAGTTCAAGTTTTCTTTTTTGTGTTGTCATTGTACAAAAATGCTATAGTTTTCTCTTATAGTATTACATAATCTTTTCTTATTTGTAAGAATCATATAATGTCTGTATCTATATTTCATGGCAATTAAAGCTTTCGATTCTTTTGATAATCATTATATAGAAATAGATTTGCCTAACGATTTATTCGATTTTATGAGGTAGGTCATTCTGTTTCGCTATCGGAATAATATTCTATCTTTGTAGATGCACGAGGCTTTCTCGAATATCTTAATCCTAACGTACCTACAATTTCCTCAATATGTGACAATACCTAAAACAAAAAATGCTATTAACATAACTGACAGTTATAAGAGAACGAATTTTGATTCGGTATTATTACTTACATAATCTAGTTGTTCCTTTGTATGTGCAGCGGAAAGACAAAATCTAATTCTACCTTCCATTAATGGCGTAGCCGGAAATCCAACGCCAACGGTTGCGATATTACGTGTTGTCAGAGTGCGGATCACTGCACTGTGTTGAACATGTCACAAAAATACATATATATTTTTTATTATAGACATGTGTTATATCAGTGTGAGAGAGATCTGATTCTATACACACAGTTTAAAAAAACTACTTGATCTACTTACCCAATCTTAGAAAATAAATAGACTAACATAGGTACAACAGGCGAATCCTCGTTTCCATAGGTTATAACACCAATTTGATTGAGTCGGCGTCTGAAGTACCTTGTATTTCTAGCTAATTGTTTAATACGTGTTTTACCGGTATCGGTGCCATCTTCTCCTAGAATAATTCGCATCGATGTGATAATTTGTTGGGTAACCGGCGGAGACATCGATACTGCGTACGTGTGCGCGTGGCCGTATATTCTAATATGATTTATTAATGCCTGAAACACAAATATATCCGATGAAGAATTTGTAAATAGATACTAGAACAGATGATAGAACGTTGATCACTGAAATACTACTTTTGTTCCGGCTATATATCCACCCGCCGAGCCGAAGCTTTTTGTGAATGTTCCCATAAGTATATCGACTTCACGCGGATCAATGTCGTAATAATCGCAAATCCCTCTTCCATGCTTTCCCATAGAGCCTGTGCTGTGTGCTTCATCCATGTAAAGATATGCCTGTACATAAATTCAATATTTTACTAGTCGTAACAACATCAACAGTGACAATAATTGAACACACATTATTCTTACGAACTTTATATTTCTTTTTTAACTCTATTATTTCTGGTAAATGAACAATGGAACCTTCCATAGAATAGATACCCTCAACGACGATAACTATTTTTTTCCAAGGTTCACCAGTCTTAGGCTGTCCAAAAACAATAGCCTTTTTCAAACATTTCTCCAAGTGTTTAACATCTATGGTATATAAATCTCGTCATTTTTCCACGTAACAAAACGATCATTGTGTGCATTATGAACGGCAACCAGGCAGTTACGTACTATTATGTTTAAAAACTCGTATCACCGCATTAGATAATCGTAATCCAAGAATCAGTGAAGCGTGATTCTTTTCGTCACTGAGAACCAGGCAACCTTTGCTGATCAAAGAAGGTAGATTTAAAGCATTTGTTGCAAATCCCATTCCAAATACTATTGCGTCATCCACTCCCAAAAATCTCGCCGTCAATTTTTCAAGTTCATCATGTATTGGCATAGTTCCTTAGATGTAATAAAAATAATTCTTTCCGTTTCTTAATTAATAATCCCGTACGGATTAAAAAAAAAAAAAGTTAAAGAAGAGAAAATATTATACGAGAATAAAGTCTCGGAGTTATTTACCTAATTCAAGACGCGTACTGCAACTGGCACAGCCAAATTTCCTGAGTGTTTTGATGCTCTCGTCAGCACACTTACTAGTCGACTCAGCAAACCCTAAATAATTGTAAGAGCCCAAATTTATACATTGCGTTTCAGTTCCAGCAAATCTGTCAAGATTAAAAATTTGAGATTTCATTCTATCAATATGTATATATATATATGTATACACATACGTATTATATTTAATCAAACTTACTGAAACGTCCATCCGTAATCGTGAGTAACTTGATCCTTTAATGTAACTGTTGCTCCCGGAACGGAGCATATCGGTCTATTCCAACAATCTTTGACTCTCCTATAGACATATCTGAGATAGAACTTCTCGAAAAAAAAAAAAAAAAAAAAAAAAAAGGATTATCTTCTTGTACATTGATAATCTTGTAAAAAATATAATTAAATAATATTTAATGTCATACCTCTCTGTTTTTCTCAGTGGCTACCTTCGGGACAAAAAAAAGCTGATTGATAAATCCCAGAAACATAAGAATGTAAAAACCTAGATGTGTGAACGCCGCTGTGATTATTGAAACTTTTTCGAAGGATTCTTTTGACCGCGATGATTTTTGTACTTTTCTTGATGTTGAATCGTGAGAACACTACAATTAATGTGGGAATTAGATTCCATATAAAGCATTTTTTTTTTATCAATATACGTATAGAAAAGCAATGCAGGAGGATATCAAGTTTTTTTTTACTTATGATGAAGTTTTAAAATATAAAATCTTACAAGAGAACATATATGATGTTAAAACTTTTAAGAGAATTAAATCAAGTTCTTTGAAATTTGTATTTAATACTGATGAAACATCGTGTGTTTTTAATCAGAAGAAAATCTATAAAGTTTGTAAACAACGTTCGATAAATTCTAAATACATCGCGTATATGTGCAGAATTTTATTAAGTGTATTTGGAAAAACGAGAGAAGAGAAAGAGAGAGACACAGATTAACCTAAATAACATTAGAATAACATTGAAATAACATTGAAACAACATTAAAATAATACTTTAATGTGTGATTTTTATGTGTGGTTTTATATTACTAAAAAAATGATTTTCAAGAATATATATTTTTTATACACACGAGTACATATAAAATACGCTGTAGCATAGAATACGAAGGCGATACATTTTCTGCTGACTGTTTGAAACTGTTACGTTCGGCCTTTCTCGGCGAGAATGTCAGAACATGCTACAAATGGTGCTTATTAAACGGCAATTAATTTTTTCTTTTAGGTTTTACTTTTTAAACGCAATATCCTCTATATTTATTTACTTTTTTCTCATTGATTCTTTGTGTCAATTATTGTACACACATATACGCATGCAAATAGAAAAATTTACTACTTGAGCAAAATCTATCGGAGACCATCTACTTTTTGTTGAGAAATAAAATTGTTCCATGTATTTATTTATAGAAGTAGTAATTATTTATAATTACTTGATAAACGAGACAAAACGGTTTTTTTTTATTAGTTTCCAGTAACAATATGATATACCTAGTGTAATATATAAAAGCCGATATCTTAATCTCTGAAGTTGACTAAGACCGTGATAATAAATTCTGCGAAGAATTATCTCATCGACCAAGTATCTTATGGACGAGCAAACGGAAGCGTTAAATTCGCATTCAAGTACTGTCGCACTCGAGAACAAGCAGTGAGCCTTTTTTTTTTTTCGTTATATTGAAAAATAAGCATATTATTTATTTGTCAAACGTACGTATTCGTGTGCACGCCTCTTTCTCTCTATCGTTTTTTTAGTTATACTATCTAATCTAGAGAATTAGAAAAAATGATCAATATAATATAAGAAATATTTGACCTCGTGATAATCAATTGAAAAATTAGAATGGGCCCAATACGAATTTTGGGTCGAAACGTATGAATTATTAAATAAAATATTATATTTCTCTACACAAACAGCGAACCTGTGTTTACCTCGTATTGGCCCATTCTAATTTTTCAATGATCAATCTAATTTGCATGGTATAATAACGTCTTATCGTCATCTGTTAAAGTTTAATTTTTTACATTTTACATCAATTATATTTTGTTTCTCAAAGCGCGCATTTTGAAGCTTGTGCTTCGAAGACAGTTCAGGATGACTTGGGCGGTGGAGAAAAGAGCTCGACAATCTTGACATGGTAACAACAATCTATGTCACATCATGTGAGTCAAGTAATGGACTAAATGACGACAGAATAAACACAGAGTAAACGCGCGATCGAGAAAACGAGAATTGCTGAGCACGTTTTTTTTTTTGGATATTTTTGATTTTTCGTTGGTTTCAGTAAAAAACGATGCGAATACGGTTACTTACATTTATGTGTCCATTGCCCGTAAGCGTGTAACCGTTGATTCTACCAACATTCTCAACGCTGTGAGGAACCAAACCACCGTTTTGCAGCGATGACAACGACGACGACAGCGACGGCGGCATCTTCTCCTCGGTGTTCGGTGCTTTTTCGTCGCACGTGCCCATCGAGCGCAACCTCGTGGTCGTCATCGCTATCATCGGCTCGATCATCTATACACTTCTACGGTCCGATTATTACTAACGGGCAACTTTTATGGTTACGTCGGTCACGTTGTTCTCAATTCGTTCTTGTAAAGCTAGACGTGTGATAGGAGACGGGATGTTGTCACGACACTCCGACGTATCCGGACGTACTCGTCGTTATCACTCACCACTCGTTACTTCGCAGCCTCTGTGTGTTCGCGTTTACATCACCACCACCGCATGTTCCGCCGTAATGTGTTGCTTTAAGTCACACCGCGCCTGCGCGCGCCATATCCGATTAAAAGCTTTTGGCGTTGTGTGACGCCCTGCAATGTGACGTAATAACCGCATAGAAACTGTATAATGTGAAAAAATAAACTGCACATTTTTCTGTAATCGAGTAAACTTGTGAAAGAACTTGAAAAACAGAAGAAAAATATCTTTTCTTTCTCTCTTTTTCTTTGAAAAATATTTCCGCACTTACATACCCATTAGTTTTGTTAGAGAGAGAGAGAGAGAGAGAGAGAGAGAGATAAAAGTCTCGTTTGTGTTTCAAAATTCACTGCCAGTGCTGGAGGATCTATTACAGGTCACGTACAGGGCATAAGTTATAGATTTTCAGTGATGGCGGTGAATTTGGAAAACAGAAGAACGAACGTTGATATAACGTTGTACTCCTCCTGATGATTGACACGAGTCCTTCTACCTAAAAAGAACGAGCGCGTCCAAGATTCTAGAATTTATGACGGAACTTGAGCCTTTTGTTGCGGTGTGTCGTTCCGCGTCTCGCGTGCCACAACATTCAATTGTTTCTTCTTCTTATTCCTGGTCTTTTTGTTGTTGGACAACTACAAAATGTATCTTAACCTCACGGTGTACATGTACGTACAATACTTGTTTTATTGACAATAAACGCACACAAAAGCAAAGAAACACTCAACTGCAATTGTGGTTACTTACGGAATGAAAAAATGCAGGACCAACAGAGAGACAAACGGTATAAAAGAAGACAAAAGCTGAGAAATTCTTCTCTTTTTTAATAGGACTGTGAAAAAAGATGAGTAAGAAACAATTGTCGTAACAGTATAAATGTCTGTACAATTGTATGACAAATCAGTGCGTAATCGCACACCCGCGAGCAATTTGAGCCGGCCGGCCGGCCGGCTGACATGACAGGTCGACCGGTTAGAAATGTTAGAATCGGGCGAGTGGAGTAGGGGCAGTGCGACTGTGCGGCGATTGGTCCGTGTTGCTCGATGCGATGAAAGAGGGCGATTCCTTCGCACGATGGAGAGCGAATTCACAATTCCCGTCGGATATCGCGCTAGATATGCGCTAATATTTCTTCCGTTATTATTTTAGAAGAAACAAAATATCTGCGAGAAATATTTTCTGCATTGCTAACCTGCCGTTGCAGGTCGGTGACGACGACGGGGGCGGCGGCGGCGGCGGCAACACATGAAAAGAGAGCGGTTGACATTTTGGAGCGATCTCAAGTCGACGCGAGAAAGTGGATAGATTATCGAGCGAGAGAGAGAGAAAGAGAGATAGTGCGGAGACGCGCCGTTAACGAGCAGCATCGGGAGAGGCAAGGTCGTGCGGTACTGAGATGTACTGAGAACAATCGCCGCGGCAGCGAAGACACACAACGTCAGCAGGTGGGAGTACACCCTAGCGTATACACCTAGTCTTTGTATAAAGAGTAGGGAGCGTCGCGCCATTCCGCGCAACCGACATCGAGAGCAGGATCAAACGCAGACGATAAGTTCTTAGGTTCGGTGTGAGTCATCGTGTTAAACGTCGAGCATAGTTAGTGCAACCAAACCGGAGATGGATCCGCGGATCGAGGATGTTCCCTTCACGAGAGACCACGATTCCGTCGACGATTTCGAGCATCTCTGCCACGACGGTACTTCGGATTATCATTCGGAACGGCATCGACTGATCGATACGTCATGCGTTGACGATCTGCTGCACATTGGTGACTCCCTTCAGCAGGCAACGGACTCCGTTTTACCGAAAGCCCTCGTCGCCGACAACGAGACAAAGCCTGTGCCCGCGACGCCACCACCTTCCGCGGATTTTGACGAGGCACAGGACCCGTTCGAGCAACCGATGCGTTCGGTCGATCCCAAGTTAGCTAGTATGACGTTTGTCGAGACCGAGCGATCGGCTCATCACACCGCTCATCGCGACGATCACGCTTTCCAGCAGCCGTCACCGATCTCGACTTCCGACCTGCTGCTCCCTTCGTCGGCAAAGAAAATCACCGGAGACAGCGCCAACGAAAGTCAATCAACTGATGAACGCGTTGCAACCACCGAAGCAGCGATTCCGATTAGCAGCGCTAATGTCGACGAGTTTCGAGACATCAGATCGTTCGCGGACAAATCGGATCTCCTCGGAGATGAGCCGTCGAACCGAGGAGCTAAGAATATTATGGACGACGACTCGTGGAATCTAGTTGAGCAAACGGATGCGAAACGAGAAGGGCCGAAGGAAGCGCCGACGAAGCCGCTACCTCCATTGCCCAAGGATGCTGAGTTATTTTCAGAGAAGAGCGTCGACGAGATACTGTCCGGCGATAATCTGCTCTCGGAAGTTGCCAAACCGTCACCACCGTCGTTCCAGCAAACTACCGATTCCGAGAGTGTTAAGTGGCGCCAGAAACCCAAGGAGACCGATTACGTCTGCTCTCGCCCTCTCGCCAAGAAGAAACAGGAAATCGAAATAGCACCCAAAGAAATATTCAGAGACATGGGATTAGGTCTTCACAGTTTTTTTTTTTTTTTTTTTTTTTTTTCAAACACATCTACGTCTTTGTAAAGAACTGAGATGACAAATATGTTTTTAGAAAAATATTTGTAGCGTCGAACGTTACCTATTTTTTATAAAATCACGAAAAATTTTTGCGGAACATATTTGAAAGTTGACACTTCGAACATTAACGTAGTAAGTAATTCGAAAAATCTAAGAAAATCGAATATACAACAAGCAACGTTATTATTATATCACAATTATGCAGAACAGAATTTCGCACGCGATTAATTACTGTGTACATGTTGCTTTGTCTG
Source organism: Pseudomyrmex concolor (assembly GCA_014839585.1). Taxonomy (NCBI): domain Eukaryota; kingdom Metazoa; phylum Arthropoda; class Insecta; order Hymenoptera; family Formicidae; genus Pseudomyrmex; species Pseudomyrmex concolor. The sequence continues at coordinate 2,611 of QVOB01019715.1, read as the reverse complement.
TGAGCGCAAAAAGCCTTGACGTGAAAATTTTAATTAATTTAGTAGAAATGTACGAACTTGACCATGCTTGAAAGCGCTTCCGCTTGGTTACAGAGAGCGCCCGTGATACTTCTTCCAACTTTCGTTGTGTGTATACATATATATGTCTTTTTCTTAAAATTACGTCATTGTTTCTTTTAAGTTCTGCGCGATTGAAGAATGCGCGCGTTCCACAGGTGTGTCCCAACGCGCTTTCAGATGATATACACAATGATTGTCAACTATCGTATAGATAGCATGTAAATCCGGTTTTACAAAGTAAACTAAAGACATTAGGTATGTGTACTAGAGAAAAAAAGTTATAATAAGAAAATTACAGGCTTTCACTTGCAAGACTTTTGTTTCGCAGTTGAAGTTTAACACGTATCCTATGCAACGCAGGCTAGAAAATAAAAATTGTTGACAAATAACGGACTAAAAGTGGTCAAAAAAACCCAATTATACGCACGATCAGTTTTACGATTTCTCGTAAATTTTCTCGCATTTGTAATGTCTTCGTTTCTTTTGTCGCTGACGCATTAATCACGAAAACATTTAGTCATCGATAACTATATGCTCAGCTACAACGCATACAACTTTACACAAAAGTTTACATTCCACACTCTGTTTTAAATGAGTATTTTTACATATGATTCATATACGCGAATATTCTTCTCTCCCCATTCCGCGTTTTTCTTACACGACAAAAATCAAACACGATATAAATCGAACACGTGAAAATATATGTTTTATAATATTTACACGTGTAGAGGACACATGTGTGTTTTGTTTTCTGTATATATCGCGTACGAAATATGTATATTTATTTACTTATTTGTAATAGATTATATGTTCACTGTGACTTCTATATTTTTTCTCACGTCCGTTTTGTTGACTACTTCGACACGAAGATCCCGATTTCTGCAAAAACTTGATATAACTTTCAAAACACGAAGGTTCTTGAATCAAGTGTGCGCACGTGTGAACGTATGTTTCTTGAAAGCGATTAACATTCAATCGTTGTTTAGTATTTCAAAACTTTTCCAAAAAATCCCGAAGGACGTGTTTTTTAAAAGAGAAAACGTTCAAGGACAAGTTGAAAAATCGCGTCTTAGATGATTCAATGTTGATTTCTCACTTCAAATCATCTCTTTAACCGATCGGAATGGTTTTATAAAAACTATTGTAAAGAAATTATTTTAATTGTGATAATTGCGATAATTTGCGCGTCTCTCAGCGAAAAAAAAAAGTAACACATTATGTGTCAGTCTTACACATGAGTCACGATTCGTCGCTATAAAACGTAGGTATTGATCGGCGCAGCTGTTTCACTGCACTTCTCTCTGCGGTACGTGCACGGTGCAATACATGCTCATAACCCAATTGCGCCGCGCACCGTATCGCGTTCCAGACATTTGCAATTTTCTTTTATTTGAAAGTTCTTAAGAAAATATATATCTTTAACATACACGATACGCATATGCGTGCCGCGCCAAACCTTTTTTCAAGATAATGATACACACGTACGTTAGACTGGACAAGAGTTTTTACTTTTTTGAATTCAAATTTATTCGATGATGCGTCATCGGGCGAAGACCATCATCTTCAAATCTTAGACACGCTTTCTTCTTTGATTGTTTGTTTTGGAAAACAAAAACTTGTTAAAAACTGTTTAAAGAAATCTGTTTTATCGAGATGATAACATGACGGGAATTCGTCAACAGCTGATCATCGGATGGGCGCCAAAAGATGGAGTTGGGAGAAATGTATCGTTGCACGCGCACTTTGTGTCATCCACATATATATAAATACATACATATATATAGATGATATTTTATTACAATCACTGAAACAGCTGATGTTGCGACTTGGTTGACCAAGAAAAAAGTCAAATAGCGTTTTCGAATGGAGCGGATTTTAATCGTTCTTGGAGTCTTAATTAATTTGTGCGCTTCTGAAAACAAATATATTAATATGTAAAGCGTTTTATAAAGAGCGTTATCTACAACTAGAAATCTCGAATGCGCGCGAGAGGGTTAAAATTGCGAATTAGCTCGTTGGGGTTTTGCGTGGGCGCCGTGTTGTCTGCGGAACTGTGTATCGCCCCTACCTCACCATTCGCGATTATAAATAAATGTTAATGTACATAGATGAATGACGAGCTCTTTCTTACGCGACGTCGATTTAAAACGCAACTACGCTAAATTATACGCGCCGCAAAAAAATATCCCGATCTTACGGCATCGACATAACGTCGCGATCTACGTCTTAGATCACTCGATAATGCACAACACATCAGACACTCCGTATAAACTGTTATTAATTAATTGGTAGATGTGATACTGCTGCCGCGCTTCATCGTGATATCATCATCAACAACAACCGAACAGGCCCGTTTCAACAGATATTGATAAATATTTCTAAATTCAACTCAAATTCTCTTTGGAGCTACTATCATGCTTGACCTTTCGATCGAGTACTTAATGAATATTGCGAAACAACGCTAAAATATTGCCAAGTTTCTTTGTATAATAAATAACATTGTTCCGAAACGATCAAATTCTCGTAGCTCACAAGTGGTAAGTCAGATATA